>ML685848.1:7807775-7880720 GCA_007922175.1 Pelusios castaneus | reverse complement strand
GTCCCCACACTAGAAAGTGTTATCAACTCAAGTTACAGCACTGATCAAAAAGCACTATAATTACAATGCTTGTGTCTGTCCACACAGCACTCCTTGTGTTGTTGAAGCCCAGCCAGAGTTGATGCTCTAGAATCAACAGTGAGAGCAGTGGACTGTGGGCAGGTATCCCACTGTGCAACTCATTACCTTGTGCTTCTAAAAGTTATAGGAAGATGGAGAGGATCGCAGTGCATTGTGGGTGAGGTCTCAACATTGCATGATGGAGTGATTCTGTCCTGTCATTCCATGGATCTCTGACTGCATTTCATGGCATTTTTCAACGGCCCCAGTTTCCTGTGCACCCACCATCTCTGTCTGAAAGGATGGATCCTGCACTGATCTCCATTGTTGTTGTCAATATTCTGAACATATTGCAACTGGTCGTGCAATATATCATGAGGTCCCAATTGGTACAGAAATCCAAGGCACCTGACCTGCTATGTGCCATGCAAACAAACAACGCTGGATTACTGTTTGCATTCATGGAGCATTTGCACACAGTGTACTGCCCCTTGGGGGAACGTGAAACAAGCACTGAGTGGTGGGCTTGCATCGTTATGCAGGTCTGGGATGATGAGCAGTGACTGCAGAACATTTGAATATGCAAAGCCACCTTCATGAAACTCTGTGTGGAGCTTGCCCCTGCTCTGCAGTGCAAAGACACTAGAATGAGAGCTGCCCTCTTGGAGAAGACTGCTACTGGTCACTAATATGTTTGGAGTGGTGAAGTCCACCACTGAATCTGTGTTATCACAAGTGTGCAGGGCCATTAACTGCATTCTGCTACAAAGGATTGTGAATCTTGGAAATGTGTGTGAAATAGTGGATGCAAAAAGCTCTATGCTTATCATCAAGGTGGTTTTGTTTTATCACAAAATCAGGGGGGGTTGGATCAGCAGGGGAGGCATTGCAGTGTGTACATGCCCACTGTTTTGGCACAAAGAGCTGGTTTTAGTAGGCAGAAGTCTGTAGTATAAACCATACCAATGTTATAAAGTGCATTGGAAGCTTTGGATGAAAAGAGTTATAGAAAGGGTTAGTTATTGAGGATGCTTCTCAGACACTCAATGCTGTGACACAAGGGGAGCCATGCTAGAGACAGCACACTAAACACTAACGTCTGGTGCGCTGTTATCAGCTACTTTCATATGATGTCAGCCCAATAGTCCCCTCTCCTCCTTTACTTTACTGAGGCAGAGAGAAGAGCTCAAGTATCTGAGGCAATGTCTACACTTGAAAAGCTAGGTCGACTTTATGAAGTCGACTTAATAAGGTCCACTTTAAGTCGACTTAAAGTGGACCTTATTAAGTCGACTTAACAAAAGTCGACTTAACTTTTCAAGTGTAGATGTGGCCCCTTTTCAACCGTATTAAGTCGACTTAACGTTTTAAGTCGACTTAATAAGCTCCACTAAGGCGCTAATCCCCATTTCCAGTGGCTTAAGTTGACTTAATACAGTCGACTTAAGCGCTAGTTTGAATTAAAACAAAGTGTTATTAATTCGAACTAACTTTTCCTTAATTCGACTTAAGGAAAGCCCAATGTGGACGTGGAGTATTTTAAATTGACTTGAGCCTCCTTAAATCGACTTAATTTGTAAGTGTAGATGCACCCTGAGATTAGTATGTGCCCCTGCCATAGTTATATACTACAAGTAACTTGTCCCCAAGAGTTTGAAGTGGATCAACAATGACTAGTTTCAGCATGGATTTGTGGACATGATGCAGCTTAAGATCTTTACAAAGACTTAAAAGACTATGGGTAGGTTAAAATTGTTATATTTATAATGTCCCCAGACAAAATACTACACTAAAATGGAGTTAAGATTGAGTGCATGTATCAATAACAAGTGTAAAAACATTGTGTGGATGTTGTAATGATCCCTAAACTGAGCATAATAAAGTTAAGGAATAATAATAACTAGCTGCTACATAGGAGTTTTCATTAATAGATCTCAACACACTTTACAAAGAAAATGTGTACCATGATCCCCATTTTACTGAACTCGTCTACACTGCCAAGCTAAATCGACAGGAGATACGCAATCTCCATACAGTAGAATGTGCATCTTCCCTCATCTTACTTACTCCCTCTTACCACAGCATCTTCACTCAGCTGCGTTGACAGGAAATGCTGTCCTGTTGATGCAGGGTTACTCTTTTTGGAGGTATGGAGTTACTATGTCAAAAGGAGAGCACTTCCGGGAACAATTGAGTGGGTCTACACTGGCTGCTCAATCAAGCCTGCTGCATTAATCCTTGCGGATCTATGCAGCAATTTCATTGTAGATGTGGCCTGAGGCTCAGAGGCTATGTCTACACTGAGAAATTTAGGCCGACTTTACCAAGTCAACTTTATTAAGTCAACTTAGAGTCCACACAGGACTCCTAAGTCGACTTAAACCTGGCCATACTAAGTCGACTTATAGAGTCTACACTAGTAAGGCCAGGTTTAAGTCAACTTAAGAGCCAGGGTACGGGGGTTCTCCCTGAGACAGCAAGCCCCAGAGTGGTCCTGGGGAGAAGGGAGCCACACGGTCCCTTCTGGCCGGGACCGGAGCCCTGTGCTCCCTTCTGGCTGGGATTTAGCGGTCCCAGCCAGAAGGGACCGCGAGGCTCCCTTCTCTCCGGGACCCCAGCAGTCCAAGCAGTCCGGGCTAGAAAGGAGCCCAGTGGCTCCTTTCTGCCCGGGACCCGAGTGGTCCCGGCAAAAAGGGAGCCGCAGCTTCCTTCTTGCTAGAAGGGAGCACAGGGCTCCTTTCTGCCGAAACCACAGCGGTCCCAGCCAGAACGGAGCCCTGCGGCTCCTTTCTGGCTGGGACTGCACTCCAGCTGCTAGGAAATCCCTGGGGGCTCCCCACTGGGGTCCCAGCCAGAAGGGAACCCCATGCTCCCTTCTCCCCAGGACATGAGCAGTCCCGGGAGAAGGGAGATGGGATGAGCCACTAGTGGCTTCTTGGTGAGAAGGGAGCAGGGGCTCCCTTTTTCCCCTGCCCTGCCCTAAGTCAAGTCGACTTAGGGTGTCCACACTGCTAAAGTCAATTTAAGAAGTCGACTTAAGCATTAAAGTTGACTTAAAAGTAGGTCTTATTAAGTCGCCTTTAAATTTCCTTAAGTCGACTTAAGGAAACTCCAGTGTGGACGCAGAGTAAATTAAGTCGATTTAAGACTGCTTAAATCGACTTAATTCACTAGTGTAGATGCACCCAGAGAGATTAAAATGATGCATTCAAATATGACAGATCTGGTCAAGCACCTCCTGCAGCCAGTTCACCAGACTCAGGTTCCTGAGGTGTTTTGAGCCTCTAGAGTTTAACACAGCCCAAGCACAGTCCATCACTTAGGGTCTCCAACACACTTTCCCAGTGCAGATCCTCTATCTAGCACCCCATGCTGGGAGCAACACGCACATGGTCCCCTTGGCACTAGTGCTGACTCTTCAGACTGCCCCATATGTTAAACAAACCCTTTCCCAGATGCTCACCAATGGTGTGAGCCTTCTGGTTTACCTCTTCAAGGAGCAATATAATAGGTGTGTCATATAATACAGAGACACTTTGCACAGGATTCCAACACATTATTGCCACAGGCATAGTTTGACTTCTGTATTGGGGGGAAGTGGGGGCGGGGGACAACTTCCAGCCATGCTAATGGCACCATGTGGTGGGAGGGGAAAGTTTATGCATGATCTATGCATGAGACATGCAATTTGAGTGGGAGGCAATGCCCTTGCTCCTCAAATTATACTCATGATTACTGCTCTTTACTTAATCACAGAAGAAATACATGGAACTATAAAAAATAAAAATAAACTCTATATGAATTTCTCTGCCTCAGTTTCTTCACCCCTCCAGGGCATTCTTTGCCTTGGCTCAGTTTCCTTTGTACCCATCCAGATCTTTCACTCCCGCATATGGCTTGTATGCTGAAAAATAGAGCTTTTTCCTCTCTCATTCAGCTTGCTTTTTCTGATTTTGGCTAGTCCAACCCCTTTCTTCCGCTTACCCAAATATCTAGCATGTCTTCTTCCACGAGTCCTTTTTAAAACCCAGTTTTTGTCATGTCTGTTGCTTTGTCTTATTTAGGAATTTTCCATTCTCCCACTGCCAGCCCCCTGCACTGAAAAGGGGAAAGAAGTGGTTTGCCCTAGGACGCAGTTACTCTTTAATGTAACTATTGTGTGGTCAAAACACATTTATAAAGTTAAGTACTCCATGTTGCCTCCAATCTGGTGTGTCCTGCAAATGCTGTCCACAATGTGGATTCCACATTTACATAGGCCATTCAGTGATACAGCAATTTTCATAGCAATAACTTCATAACATCAACTAGAATTCATATAATGCATACACATTTTATCCAAATCATCACACCACTGTCACTGAACAGACCACTGGCAGAGCCAGGAAGAGAATGCAGGCCTCCTAAGTCACAGTCCATTGTACTAATTACTAGATCACAAGAAATCCAAATGTATTAAGGTATGGAAATGCAGAATTAAGACACCCAAACAACCTTAACTCTGCCCTATAGTGACACAATGCAGTAACTTTTATTATGAGTTAGGCATTTTTGTATTTGTAGTTATTAGATTTTCTTCCTCATAGCATCACTACAAGGCAGAGTTAAGGTTACTTAGGTATCTTGTGTGCACATTTCTTACCTCAGTTAATTTGTACTTCCTTTCAGTGTAAATGAAACACAAGTTTTGTAACATGTATTTCAGGGATACTTAACACATGCCTTTCGTGTTTTTTAACTTTAAATTAAAGCCGATACACACTTTCACTCTCAACTCTGTCCTAATGTTTTCTCTAGGAATTTTCTTAGTTTTGTAAAATTATTAAAGTTTCCATACATTAACACGAAAGAAATCCCACGTGAATGCCACCAGGTGACATTTCTATTGATATGAACATCTGTACGACGAACTTCAAATAATTTAAAAAGAACTTTTAAGGACAGATATGCCAAATATGTACACCAAAGCTGCCAGTGAAGATGTAGCACTAGAGCAGTGCAAACAGAAAAAGTATAGCATACTGGGTGAATATGGCTCTTACTTTCCAATTGGCTTGTTAGTTTAGAGGATGTGAGTGGGTTTGGTCAATGGTATATAAAGAGACAGCACACTCCAAATCCCAGTGTTCTTGTTTGGGTTGGAGCTCATAACTACATGTCTGTCAGTTCTCCAGGTAGTGCTGCCTCAGTCTGCAGTGGTGCTCAAGCTGCGTTGCCACGAAGCACCTTCCAAACACTGATGCCCACGATAGTATGCAGCCTCAGAATCTTTAAAGAGAAGTGACACTGGAGTCGTTAAGCTCTCACTGTTCTAGTTTCTGCATACCAGTCACTGAAGCCAATAGAATTGTCGCATTCAAATTAGCTGTAAAGATGATGGCTGGTTATTGCTGATGTCAGAATAGCCCTTTATGAGTTACCCAAACCGTTGATCTGTCTGTAGCCAATAAATATTAGATTTGCCAATATTTAATGTATCTTAATTCCAATTTAATTTCTCAAAATGTAGTCCATGTATAAGATTTCAGTGAATGTTACCTAGATAAAAAGTGTGAAGTATTTGTATTACTCCGTTTAGATAATTCAAGTCAAAGAAAAGACTGACACAGGATGATAATATTCTGAAATGATCCAGTTAACTGTAATTTATTAAATAATTACCAGATTTACTTGTACTCCAACAGCAAGTGATACAAGCTGAAGATAGTGTATTTTTCATACAACATAAAAAGGTTGAATCCTTACTTTAATTGAATTGCAACCAGTATCTCCATAATAAACTATATTAAAATTTTCACCTTAGACTGTTAATCATAATACTCATACTTTTCATTTACATAGCATTTTCATCCAAAGATCAAAAAGCATTTTACACCAGTATCCTTATTCCCATCTCACAGTTGGAGAAATTGAGGCTAATGGTACCAAGATTGTGACATACTCAGGGTCACACGCTAACTCTGTGTCGGGACTACAATCCAGGTCCCTGGCCCCAGTTCAAACACTTACATGCTAGAGTCCTCCCATCCCCATTTTTGTAGAGCTAGAGTGCTCTAAACTAGTAACCGCCTACTTTAAAAACATATTTTACTCTTTTTATGCTTTTTTACTTTCTGCAATTTATTCAGCTCAGACAAGAAGACTAATCAGTTTCACTGTTTTTCCCTTTTATGTACTCTGTGTTATGTTTGCCATACATAAAGGAAACATTCATTTTCAGTCTCGATTATTTTTATTTTACATCAAGGAAAACAAAGAAAAATTATAAAGTGTCTAAGAAAGAAGTCTCTCCCTCCCTTTGTAACATACACATCTTGAATCTCCTTGTCAGCCCTGCTCCCAATAGACAAGCAGGTAGTCTTTAAGGATGCAATATAAAGAACACAAAACGGTAACTATAGACACCACAAATCATTTATACAATCCTGCAGTGTTCCAGTAGCAAATACTAAAATGAATATTTATTTGTAAACAAAAAAATTCAGTTCCACTGCAACTGAAAATTAACCATTCTTAGAAATAGCTGTTGTGGTCTTGTTTTTTTTTTTTGGGGGGGGGGGTTTCTTACATCACCTACATTTGATGCCAAATTTAATCTGATTTTTCCCTTTCAAAGTGCAAAGGGTGGTGAGGATAACAGCCCTGGCAGATTGGTTTAAACGTAATTTTAATGTACTTATAGTCACTTTTGGATGGTGTAGGCGCCTTTTGGCAGAATTATGGGTATGGAGGGGGGAAGTTTTGAGGTTGACAGACCATCCAACGCCCCTCTCACAGGAGGGGGAATCCCACAGGGGCAAGATTCGGAGGGCAGGGAGAAAGGACGAGTCCTCCCCCCAGACACACACACGTGGAGTGCGGCCATTAGATTCCCAGCAGTGCGAGCGCCCCTGCCCGGAGGGCCGCGGAGAAGGCGGCGACCCTAGGCAACCCAAGGCCGGGTATCTCGCGGGGAAAGGCTCGGGGGGACGGCATCCCCAGGAACTAAGCGGCCCCCGCCCCAGCCGGTGACGGAACCAGCAGCGGGCACCCGCCCAAGGTCACATGCGGGGGCGTGTTCGACGGGAACCCAGGAGTCCGAGCCCACCCCGGCTCTGAGCCCCCACCGGGCATACGGGAGGGGGGAAGGAGCGCCCAGTCAAGGGATGCCCCGCTGGATTCCAGAAAGGCGAAACCTCCCGAGACCAATCACGGCTCCTCCTCGCTCATACTTCCGGGTTCCCCTCCCCGCGCATGCTCTCAGCTCTCGCCCCGCTCAGTCCGAGGCCCATCTCCTCGGACCGTACCATCTCTCGTATGTGGTGGTAGGGAGACGTCTCTAGGTTCTTCCGTTGTCCCCGCTGCCCTTGAATCCTCTGCGACCGGCTCTGACGTCTTACTGCCGATTATCAGCACCACATCAGTTACCGACGCCTGACCCTCGCCTCTGGTTTATCCCAACCTCCCCCACAGGAGGAGAGTGGTACGCGCCACTCCCAGCTGAGCCAGTGGCCGGGCGATACCACCCCGCGCCCCGCAGAGGGAGAAGCTGAGGGTATTGTTGGGTCAGGGGGTACGTACGGCTCGCGGCGCGTCAGGTTCGTCACAGCTGCCGCGGAGAGGGAGGGGCGGCGCCGCCCGGAGCTTAGTGTCCCCCAGGCCTCGCCGGGCGCGGCTGCTCCCCTTCCGTCCCCTCCCCGCTATCGCCGCAGTGGTAGCGCCCGGCTCCAGCTGACCGGCCTGGAATCCCGGCTCGGAGCCCCGGCCCCTCGCTCCCAGCGACCCCCACCCGGCCCCGCCGAGACTCGGCCCAGCCATGGGAGATGCCGGCAGCGAGCGTAGCAAGGCGCCCAGCCTGCCGCCCCGCTGCCCCTGCGGATTCTGGGGGTGAGTGCGGCCCGGGGGAGGGGGCAGGGCGGGGTGAGGCCCAGCCCCAGCCCCAGCCCCAGCCCCAGCCGGGGTCTGGGCTGCACCGGGCGGGTGGGCAGGAGCGGAGCCGGGCCTGGTGGCTAGGCCGGGCGGCCTGCCAGGTTGGGGCCGGGATTGCTGGTCTCTTCTCCGGCCTGTCACGAAGGCTGAGCCACCCCCGTTGGGACCGATCTAGGGGCCTGTGGCCCCTGCTGTGCAGAGGGACTGGCCCAGTCGGAGGGGCGACTCCCCCGGACCTGGGACTGTATTTGCTGCATTACAGAGGGGGTAGCTGGCTCCTGGTTTACAAGTATAAGTGGCTTCTTGGGGGTGAGGGTGGGGATGGGACACTAGCTAAATCATCCAAAATATCCCCTCTCTATGTCCATTTCTAGCCACTGAATAGCTCTCTGGAGTATGGTCCCCCGGCTGTGCCTGTTTGTGGCTTGTATTATTCATCATATTATTCAGTCATCTCCCCATGTGTTACCTGTTCCCTCAGAGCTCTGACACCTTTGTGTGGTTCCCCCAGGGCCTTTAGAATTTGTAAAGAATTTCCTGAAGGGAGCAGCTTCAGTGAAGCCTCTTTACTTAACCGTCCAGATGTTCAGTTTAATGGAAACTAACACACCTTATTTCTGAAACCCCAGGTGGAGTAATAATGGCATCAGCAAAGCAGTAGTCAGGCAACATGACTTGAATACTGGACTTCCATAGATATGCCTAGCATGTAATTTAGGTCCCTTTTTACTTTGTCATATTTTGAGTTTGCAAAGAGAATAGCGGGGGACACCCATGGTGCAGTATGAATAGCAATCTAGAGGGTATCCTATTTCCATTTTACAAAACCTTCCCAGCAGACCTCATGGTAGGGATGGCCCATGTCACCTTCTGGCTAATCCTGTTTTTTGGGTGGGGGAGAAGTCATTCTTCTATGTTGGAGGAAAAAACATAACTGCCATGTGAATCTTCTTTCACTCTCTAGGGTCATGCCTGGTAAAGATGTTTCCATTATTGGTTTTTAGCAGATATATTGTGGCATATGGAATGTGCTCACTGAGACAGGAACATAAAGTGTCTTTAATATGTGTGGTGAAGACGTAGGTTCCTACAGTTCTTATTTATGGAATGCTCAAAGGATACGTAACTAGGTAGAATTGTGGTAGGCCACCTGAGATTTATATTGGTCTATGCCTTTACCTTCTTGGGATTTATATAATACAATTTAAGGTACTCTGGAGGAGTGGAAGGAGGTATATTGAGAGAGATTTAGAGCTGTTTCTGTACAATAGACAACATTTGATGGTTTTATTGGAATGGAAGAATTCTAAATTAAATCCCATTTGTGAGTTATGATCCAAGTCTGAACATTAACAAATACTGTACATTGGTTCTAT
Organism: Pelusios castaneus; assembly: GCA_007922175.1. Taxonomy (NCBI): domain Eukaryota; kingdom Metazoa; phylum Chordata; order Testudines; family Pelomedusidae; genus Pelusios; species Pelusios castaneus. The sequence continues at coordinate 7,871,376 of ML685848.1, read as the reverse complement.
TGGGAGTGAGTTTGCAAGGCATATTGTAAATATACAATAAATTGCTATTCTATTTTTGATTTTAGGCCCCTATATCCATACGTGATGCTTTCTATAACATGACTGAAAAGGAGTTTGTATTATTTCCATTGTGGTGTTCTGTCTTCTGTGAGAGTGATGATGTAGAAAGGCACTGAAGGAGGTACAAAAACTTCAGTGCACCACTCTTTCATACTGAACTTTGTTACTGAATTCAATGGCTTATGTTTGTGACATCAGAGTATTGTCATGAAAAAAAAATATGATGCTTCAAACTTGAGGTTTTGCTTAATGAAGATGGGAGGCTCTGAAAGAAAGGACCCTTTAAAGCTGCTGCTATATGTTTTTTTGCTGGGCATATGTCAACATAACATGAACAGCCAACACAGTTGGCACTAATTTGCCCTCTTTTGAAGAGATGTTACTCCAGCAATAATTCCTCCACGGTTGGGTTGCAGTACAGTGGCAGTGGAGCAGTGTGGAAAATTTCGCCTTCTCTACCTGCAGTGTTGATAAACAGGACTTCAGATCACATTCTGTCAGTCTGGCATCTTTCCAGAAAACAAATGTACTTTACCAGAGGGGAAAAGAAAAGGATTCCGTTTGTCATAGGCTCAGATTTTTCATCATTGAATTATCAGAGGCTGTCATTGTTAAGTGTCCTGTAGAGTGGCTGGCTTGTTTACATGTCTAGTTCTGATCTCTGCAGACAATTTACCCCCCCCCCCCCCTCTTTTTTTTTTTTTTTTGGTCGCTGTTTACACCAGGAATGGTTTGCCAGTAGAGCTGTACTGCTATAACTATACTGGCAAGTCCTCCTAGCGGAAATGCAGCTTATCACCAGCCTTGGGAGGAATCTTGATCCTTAGACTAGTGGACAGGCAGTAAGTGATACACATCTCACTCTTTTCTCTCAGAAATCTCTGGCAGGTCAATGTTCCCTGTTCCCCAGTAGGCTAATGATCAAGATTTCTCTCAAGGCTGCCCTTGATTCTGAATCATACTTGTGGCAGAACAATGTATGATAACCCAGTGGGCTTGTCTGTACTCCAGAAAGTTGGTCTTGGCTAAATATGAAGAAGTTGTATTTTTATATGGTGACACACAGAAGTTCTGTGTAATGTTTAGGACTTGTGTTTGCCTAAAGTGAATGTTCTCAACAGTTATTACAAATATTTGGCATGGTAAGAAAAATGCAAAAAGGAGCACTGCAAATAAAGTAGGCCTTTCACGTAAAAATACTGTGAGTCCCAGCATTAAAATCTATCTTTAGGTGAACTATGATGTCAGTAGGTCCTGGATGACATGTTTTTAAAAGTGATGTATGAAGAGATTGGGAGGAGGATTGCCTATTTTGTTGCTGCTTTCTGCTACGTAAAAGTGTGAAATATAAAAAATGAGGGAATGTTTATTAAACTGTAGTAATGTAGGTTCTGTCTAGGCTGGAAGACTAGGTGGGGATGTAGTGGATGTTTACTGGAGAATTAGTAAAATGGCGATGTTACAAGAGACTGGGAATTGAACAGCTGAGAGGGGAAGGGATTTGTTGTCAGACTGTGTAAAACTTTCTTTAAACTTCTATTTAAAGTCAATGATTAATTTTAATGATAAATGTTAACCTATGTTAAAGCTCACAATAAGCATCCCTGAAAGCTCCCAAAGGCCTTCTGGCAAGACCAGGCTTGACATTCCTTTTTTCTAAGGGGGAAAAGCAAAATAACCCTTTCAGTTATTCTTTATGCATTTTTTAAAAAAAATCTCTTCAAATCCTGTTATGTCAAATGGAGCATTGGATGAGCATTACATTTTACTGAATTATTTCAGGTATCCAGGACAGCCTTAGTCAGCAAATCTAGTCCATATTAATCTCTTTGCTCTTCATTTTCAAAACTACTTATGCTTCTAATATCTTAGAAATACCTTCACTATCCTTTATAATTGTAAGATAAATTTTGTTAAGTTTCAGGTAGTGTGGGCATTGCCATACTTCGTTTGGGATTTGAGTTATGCTTAAGTTCTTTCAGTTGCATTTTGGAATCACCCTTCTCTCTATCTATATATTTACATCTAACATGTCATCTCTTCCCCCTCCCCCCCAGTTTTATACATCTGACAAAGTGGGATTATGCACACGAAGCTCATATGAGAAATAAATTTGCTGGTCTTTAAATGTGCCACAGGACTCCTTGTTTGTTTAGACTATAATTTGCAATGGTTATTTTCTTTTAGAGCTGCAGATTTCAGAAATGTGTATCTTCTACCATACGTATTCCAATCAAGTCATTTTGCTTGCTACCTAAAGTTGTTTTACTCAAATTTAGGACCCAGTCTTGTAATGAACATCATGTTGGCAGATCCCCGTTGGCTTTGGAAGCGTTTTCTTTACACAAGCATAGGGATCCATTTGTGCAGAGCTCATTGCAGGACTGGGGCCTTTGTGATTAAGCAGTCACATGCACGGGTTAATATTACAAGCTGAAATACCAGTTGGACTTCTGGGAGTTGATTGTGGGGAAGGGAGAAGTCAAAGAAATAACTTGACAACTCTATTTATGCTCTACTGAATGCTTTTTATTTCCTTTAAAGCCCATCCCAACATTGAAGGTATTGTAAGCAATGCCTTAGAACCAGAAAAGAAGGAAACATGTTAATAAGCATAAAACAAATGAATTCCATTCTCGAAATGGTGGCTGCCAGCAGGAAGTTGATTGAAAACACAGTATGATTAGTTTCATCCCGTCTTATTTCTGGCAACTATAAGGTACTGTACTCAGCCGCAGCTGATGGCAATACTGCTTTGAGAACAGGCCAGCAGGGGTTCTGTAGGATGTGGCCACTTATCCTGCCTCTCACTGACGCTGCCTGCATCATATACATGATGACACATTCAGCCCCAAGCTTTCTAGTGCCCTGAGAGAATCCAGAGTTTACTTTTGAATGGGACTCTCCTAGCTGTTAGTACATTACCGTGCTGCTGCTACATTAATCTGGACCTTTCAATGGTTATATCGAATATAATATGAATAATCAACAGAATATAAATTTCAGTTATATGATTAACTTCTGAATAGGCATCACTCAAGCATTTATTTTTTATGAATAAATAAGTTATTTTTATTGTTTAAAATAAGTCCTTTGATTTTAACAAAGCTCTCTCTGGCCAGTGTTTAACTTTGATTTGAAGCATTTTTTTCCTCCAAGAACCTGGGTGATCTTTTTAAAAATCACCTCCTAATTGCAGGATTCCATACCTGTCCCCATTCTTACCTAACTAAAGGTGACTTGGTAAGCTTCATTTTGTTTTAGCTGGTGCCAGAATGCCATGCCCTTGCCCCCAAGCCAGGAGTGACTAAACAGTTTTAGAAATATACACCTTTCTGTGAAATTTCTTTTCCATTGGGATGAAGGTGGTGCAGTGGATTAGTGGTGCCTTTCATATCTGGGGCCTCAAGTTCTGGAGAAAGCCATGAGAAAATGAGTTGTTGATTTGTTCTAGTTCACATAAGAACCACCATATAGATTGTTACAAATTGTATTGACTCCAAGTCTTTTGCAGAGGATTGGACAAGAATGGCAATGAGTGTAGTTGGTCAGGTTGAGGTGTAATGGAGTAGCTGTGGGTGGATGGTGATTTTGTGGGTCACGACTGAGATGAATTGACACAGCTGTGGCAAGGAAGCCTACTCTAGATCTAGTTCTAACCCAAACTCTTATTTCCTCACACTGAATTAGGTGAATTGATTTAAATCCAAAATAAAACATAAAAGCTTAAAAATCACTGCCTTTAGTCACTGTTTCTTTTTACTTAAATGAAAATCCATTCTCCTTGTCTGATAGGAGAGCTAAAGCATAATTTTTTTTTATTTTTTGAGGAAGGAGACAGTTTATTTTATTATACATGTTTATGGGGTATCTATGTGGGGGGCACTTTACAAGGCTTAAACTGTGTAGTTAATGTGGCTTGACTTCGTTGTTGTGATCTGATCTTGTGCACATGTGTATCTAATGTTACAAGTACTTGAATATTTCTGGTTTACTAGATGCGACTTCATTAGTAATGCTCTCTTAATATCATCACGTGAGTGTGTGAAAGCACTTCATAAATAAGGTCTTACAACAATTGCTGTGAGCTAGATATTCTCTTCTGTTCCCTGATTCCACTCCATCAGCTCAGCAATAACAATGGAGCTGAATTAAGTCTTTCCACCACTTTGTCTTGCACCAGCTCCATGGCTTTGTAACTGGGTATTATACCCAAATGATAGAAACTTGTGAGAGAATGTGTTGATCAACTGGACTATCAGAGAGCAAAGAAAGTAAGTAAGGATGATAATTTAGAGCAACTAAAATTCTTTGCATCAGTTTTCATCATAGAGGATATTGAAGATGATCAGAGACGTGGGAAGACTTCAATATGAGGGGAAATGAAAAGACAGATTCTTTTATCATTTTCTTTTGAAACTTGAGTTATATCAAACAAATGAACAAAATAGAGCAAGTAAGTCAGATGCAAGGGACAGCCACATAACTCAAAGGGTAACGAATTTAAACCTGATAAAATTGTTACTATAGATTATAGCATATAACCTGGGGAGCTCTTGTCAGAAGGTATTGGCTTCAGGACTGGAATTAAACTATTTCACAAGTATGTTGCTGAAGTTGGACCACCAAAGTGGAAATTGCTGGTCTGTCATGCTGAGCCATATTAACAGCCGATGATAGGACAGGAAGCAATGGGCTTAATTTATGGCAAGGGAGGTTTAGGTTGGACATTAGGAGAAAATTCCTAACTGTCAGGGTGATTAACCACTGGAATAAGTAGCCTAGGTAGGTTGTGGAATCTATATCATTGGAAGTTTTTAAGAGCAGGTTAGACAAGCAGTTAGATGGTCTAAGAGGGTACAAGGTCCTGCCATGAGTGCAGGGGACTGGACTCGATGACCGCTCATGGTCCCTTCCAGTTTCTATGATTCTATGAAGTAGTAAACCAACTTTCCGTACAGAAACTTCTTCTCTAGGTATATAGGAAATAACTTATTTATTTTGGGCTAGTATGTTCAAAATGAGAGAAATGAAAATCAGAGTAGACAAAGCAAGAAATTTTAATTTGCTGTTCTAACAAGTGAACCAAAACCAGATGGTATATGAAGATATCTAGTTTAAGAAAATCCATTGCTATGCCTGGTGAATTAGAGATCTGTTCATCTCTCCAGTTAAGCCACTATGAAAAACCCACTTACCTAAACCACGGATTTCTCCAGAATAAAAGCTTTAATATAGAAAAAATTGGTGAAAAGATAACCTTCTGAATGTAAACTGACAAGAAACAAGTCATTTTCACTCTGTTTATAATGTTTATAAAAACTGTTTGGAGCATGGAGCTCAAAGAATTTTAATATTGCATCCTTAAAGAAAAGAAAAGCGGAAACTTAAAAGCAAATTCTACTTTCAGAGTTGACATGTTCCAAAGGGGTGGCCGTGTTAGTCTAGTTCAGCAAAACAAACAAGGAGTCCTGTGGCACTTTTAAAGACTAATATTTACTTATCACATGAGCTTTCGTGGGAGTAAATCCCACTTTGTCAGATGCTTTGAAGATGGGGAACTTACAGAATGGGTGGAAACTAAATGCAGGGAAATGTAATCCAATCCATTGATGAACTTCCAGAAAACACCATCCTGGCCACGATGGACACAGAGGCTTTTTACACCAACATCCCACGCAAAGACAGATTACAAGCCATTAAAAGAACCATCCCAGATGATGCCACAGCAAACCTTGTGACTGAACTTTGTATTCACCCACAACCATTTCAGATTTGAAGATAGTTTATACCTTCAAGTCAGCGGCATTGCTATGGATACCCGCATGGCCCCACAATATGTCAACATTTTTATGGCTGACTTAGAACAAAGCTTCATGTCTCATCCCAAAGCACATATACTTTACTTATGCTACACTGATGACATCTTCATCATCTGGACCCACGGTAAGGATGCCCTTGAAGATTTCCACAGAGATTTCAACAATTTTCACTCCACAATCAAACTCAGCCTGGAACAATTCACACAGGAGATCCACTTTCTGGACACTACAGTGCAAATTAGAGATGGACGCATAAACACCACCCTACACTGATACCTACTGATTGCTGTAGTTACCTGCATCCCTTAAGCTGTCATCCAAGACATACCACACTATACATTGTCTACAGTCAAGCCCTAAGATATAACCGCATTTGCTCTGATCCTTTAGACAGAGACAGACACCTTCAGGATCTCTATCAAGCATTCTTAAAACTAAAATACCCACCCGCAGAAGTGAAGAAACAGATTGAAAGAGCCAGACGGGTACCCAGAAGTCGTCTACTACATGAGAAGCCCAAGAAAGAAAACAACAGAGCGCCACTGGTCATCGCCTACAACCTTAAACAGATACTCACCAGCAACTACAGACCAAACAACAGAAACATTAAAGCAGGAACATATCCCTGCAACAGACCACGCTGCCAACTTTGCCCCCATATCTACACAAAAGACACCATCACATGACCTAATCAAGCTAGTTTCTCCATCAAGGGCTCATTCACCTGCTCATCCACCAGTGTGATTTTTTTTTTTTTTTTATGTCATCATGTGCTGGACAGGCCCCCCTGCCTTATATATTGGACAAACACGACAGTCTCTACACAAAAGAATAAATGGACACAAATCTGACATTAGAAATCACAACATTCAAAAACCAGTAGGGAAACACTTCAATCTCCCTGTTCACTCCATTGATGACTTGTTAATAGCAGTGCTCAAACAAATGAATAACAAATCATAGTATCAAAGAGAAACTGCAGAATTGGAAGTTGGTTTTTCTTTGAATATTTTGATTGACATACTTTGTAAACTGTGCTCAGATTTAAGAATGACATTGATTAAATTATATTACTTGTATGTACAAATAATTACAAGTCTCTCTTGACAGCACTTAACTGCATGTATCGGGGATGGATGTACCACGTTTTCATAGCAAAACTGAACTTTTTTTCTGTTTATATTCTGAACCTGACGCTGCAGTGCGTTTGTCTTCTGTCCGCTCAAATTAGCATTTTTTGAAGATGCATTTGTTACCTCTAAAATAAGCACACTGGTGAATGTATCCTGCAGATGTCTTAGGAGAATGTCAAGCAGGGAATAGAACTATATAATGTCGATTAGGATGAGCTCCTCTTTTGGGCCTCAGAGAGAAGTCATGTGTTCAGATAATCTGTGAACAGGTGAACTAGTTTGATGTGTTTCCTTTTTTAAAGAAAATGACACCTCTCCCACTTGTCTTACTCAAATAACACTTTTACTAAGGCGATATTCTTTTTCCTGTCAGTGCAGTATAGGCAGAGGGTATTGATAAAAAGCCCTATTGTGATTTTTTTAGAAGAAATTGCAAATGGGACATGTGATTGTGGGGTAACAGTGGCTAAACAGATGCTAAACGTTCAAAAAAATCCAGATCTGAGTATTTCCTGCTGTTTTATACATAATAGAAAATGAGCTGCAGAGGCCTGAGAAAATATGTGGGCAAATATAGGTGGAGACCTGGCAGAATGATACTGAAAATGAAGTCTCTGTATGGATCACATGCATCTATGATTTCAGGAAAAGGTTTGGCTTAGATGCCAGAGCTGGTAATGGTTTCTGATAGAATCATGCAAAAATAGCTAACAACTAGTTCAGATTTTAAAGGGATACCATCATATTAAAAACAATCGTATGACCAGATCATGTATTCACTGAAGTCATTGGGAATCATAGGTACACAGCACATGTAGGATTGGTCTCGTATATTGTGAACAGTCCTTTGGCTGTATTCCAAATTATGTCTTAAATGAAGAGTTTTCCAATGTTCATAGCATGGAATGGTAGCTATCCTAATAGAGAGCTTGACTCAGACGGTTCTTCACCATTCACAGTTGTTTGCACCACCACCACCACCACTTTTCTCACTGATAATTGAATAACAACTCTGCTGCAACTTCAGCACCTGAGAACATGGCAGGGTAAGGTTAGAAAAGTATTTAATGAATTTTTCGTTCCAGTAAATATTTTGTGGGCTCCTGGTGGTCTGCTGTCAGCAGTTCGGGAGCCCCACTGCTTTAGGTTCTTAAAACAAAATCATAAGCACCCTCTTCACTTTTTGCTACTTATCCTGCTCCCTTTTTACATTCTGTCATCTTGAACACTGAAAACCAATGCAGGCAGTTAAGTTTCAGGTTCTCAGTGCTGTAGTGTTTGGATTATAAATGCTTCAGGGAAATGTTTGTTTTAAAATGACTTTTTCTATTGGCATGAAATAATTTTGAAAACATTTCTTTGATCTTAAGTTTTATAAAAGTTTGGTTTTTTTACAAAAATGTATTTTGCCCAATTTGAATGGCTCTAAATGAATAAATTTATTAAAACCGGAGACATCTGCTGACTCTTCTGGAGAGAATAAATTATACACATGTGCATACTGTTTGGTTTTTTTTCTAAAGCTGGTTTAAAAAGCAACCAGGCAAACTGGTAAAAATGGAATGGAGCATGATCTGATGACATTAATGAGAAACCGATAGAACTCCTGGATTCTATTTTCATCTTTTTAATAGACATGGTTTATGACTTGGGTACGTTGCTTAACATCTCTGCCTTCCTTTCATCCTTTTAAAATGGGTACGTTTGTATATCATGCCACTAATGCATGTAAAGCACTTTGAGATTTCCTGAATGAAAATTGCTATGCAAGTGCAAAATATATTAAAATAAAATAAATAAGCAGTACTGGGAGGGGGAGGCAGTTAGAAAAATACAGACTAGCTCTTAATCATGGAGAATCCATAGTCCTGTCTCACTGGCTTAATCACTAAAACAATATGAGTTTTCACAGTATGAACATGTTACACAGTCTGCCCTTGTCACCATGACAGCAGTGTTTTGATCCCTAATTATATGCTGTTTGTGAAAGATGTCTCAGAGTAAGCTACATATGTATTTTTAAAGTATGCAAAGTGGTGTCACTTAGTGAGGAATCCCACAGTATTTGAAATGGTATAGTTATCCTAGCTGTTGATTAGGTGCTATTTTGGTGCAAGATGTCATCAATATCATGCAGTCTAGCTTGTTGAGGAATCAATTGTATGTCTTTGAAACTTCGTGGTTTTGGAAGGTTTTGGGTTTTTTTTAAACTAAAATCAATTGCAGATCAATGAAATGCATTTTTAGCTTGAGAAAAGAGCTAAGTCTTAGGCCTGATACTGCTGCTAACAGCTTGCAAAAGTACGTGTTGATTTTAATGTTAGAAAAAGTAATACTTTTTATTCAAAAAATGTGCTGGTGTTAACTTTTTTAGTGTGCACCCAGAATGAAGGAAGTGTTAAATATAGCAATGACAAAACTCAGTGGGCTCTTTAGGAGAATAGTTTTTGATTCTTTTTGTTGGTTTGTCTCAGGGTTTCTTTTTCTTTTTAACCCAGAAAAATCTTTGTATGGATTTGGCTCATCCTGAAGAACTTCATCTAATCTTTACATCTGAGGTGTTAAGTAATCAATAAAAACAAATAATCCCCCCTTGTCCCATTGGGTGTTAGCTGGCCATTGGACAACACAGTTTTTACAGCTGGATTCTGTGTGTGTTACACACACACTGACTTATTAATGACTTTTGGTTTTTAACTGATCGGTATCAGGAAGTATTTTTTAATTTTTAATTTGGTATCGCTTTTAGAGCATTTATCACTTTTATATCCAGTTGTTTCCTTTTTAGAATTGACCTTGAGTACATGCTATTTTGAAAGAGCTAGAGCCTTTGTGAACCACTTCTAAAGAAAGTTTGCTCCAATATCAGAGATGGGGATCCTGTGTTAGTGTTCATTAACCAAGTTTTGTGTAGGAAAATCTTGTCCTGGAAAAGTTTTGAAACCTAAACACTTCAGAACACTGAAAAACTGGTCATTGCTTGGGGTACCTGAAGTCTTGCATATTATTCTCAAACATGGGACTAGCAGTTGGTTTTGGTATCATTAATGCAGGGCATTTATGATGAATCAAAATATGCTTAGTAGTCTCCCTATCTGTTAACCTGTCATTTCTGAAGGTTGTATAGAAAGTAATTTATAACAGCATTTGTACACTTCTGGTATTATTGCTGGACCGTGGGGCTCTGCATTTAAAACTTAGATACAAAAGAAATGAAATTGCCTTATAAATAATTCACTTAATTTGATGCAAGTTGACGACTTTTTAGTTTGCAAATAACTTTGAGTCTCATAACTGCCTGTGGTAAGCAGATGGACTATTTTTAGTGCTTGTAATTTTCCTCTTAGATAAGATTTTTTTCTGCTAATACACTCCCCTATTTATATAGCTTGTTGTTAGGCATAGGAAGTGTGACATTTAAGGCTTGCTACACCATTCTTTTGTTTTTCTTTTGCAAGTAGTTTCTATTGGTTAGGTAGCTGTTTTCCTTTGGATACCAGACCTATCCCTAGTTCAGTTTAATTTTCAACTTGTGTGCTACGACCACAAATGTGTGTCTCGTATAGAAACAGTATGCTTTTCTGTTCCCTTCTTCACGTGTCACAAGAGATTGGTGGCTGTAGACCAGTTAGAATAAGCATAGTAGAATGTATATATCACCCAAATATTTTATTTGTGGATGTCTGGGTACAAGCATAATTTGTTGCCCTCTGAAGTTCTTGCTCCTCTACCTATGCTAATGTTGCTTTCTGCCATTGTCCTTTGCTGCCAAAATATCACTTGCTGTTGAAAATCTGAGCACCAAAGGAATAAAATGGAGTCAGATTTGTCCCACTTACCCTGTTTCCCTTCTCCAGTTTTAGAATATCTCCCACATGACTGAAAGATCTGGAAGTTCCCATGGAACCTTGGGGGGAAGAGGAGGAGTAGAAAGAGTTTGGCTAGACCAGAGGGCTGGGTGTATGGATATATTTTCAGGTCTGATGCTGATTTGCCACATGGCCATGTGAAAGTCAGTCATTTTACACCCTCTGTAAAATGATGGCTAGTACACATCTCATTTGGGTACAGTGAGGCTTAATTTTTTGATTATGTTCTGCTTTTAGAATAGAAGGCACAATAGCGCAGCATATGTATGGCTTGGTAATCTCTCTCATGTGGAGAATTGTGATCTGTCTTACAAAATCAGAACCAGCACTCGTACAATACAGGCCTACTGACATGTTGGCTTGCATTTGTTTGTTCCCATAAGAGTGCTTAAGTGAAGGGTGATATTTACAGTGAGTGGAGGAAATCTCTTGCAGTCATAAATGCAGAGCAGTCGAGCAAGAATGCCTACATTACATATGTGCAAGTCTCAGAAGGTTTCATAGCATTCCCATGATGAAGATAGGATCTTGCTATTATCCATTATTCTGTGCTACGGTATCTCATTTTACTATTAGTGTTCTCATGTGAGTAATTCAGGCAAGGCTAGAGAGAGCTGCCAGGTAAAGACTGAGCACTTCCTGTCCTGCCATAATGACTTCTAAAAGGGAAGGCTTCAAACAGTAAAAGAAAGAGACTATGCAGCGTGTGTCACTGTTACAGTAAACTACTCTGTGATGTCACTCTTTCATAATGAATTAAAACACTTAAAATATTATCTCCTGCTCCTGTAACAATAACTCCATATTCATGTTCCAAAGGGGGAGCCAGGTTAGTCTAGTTCAGCAAAACAAACAAGGAGTCCTGTGACACTTTTAAAGATTAACAAATGTATATATCGCATGAGCTTTGGTGGGAGAAAACCCCACTTTGTCAGACGCTTTGAAGATGGGGAACTTACAGAACAGGGGAAAAATTAAATGAAGGGAAGTGTATGACATAAGATTAGGTTACTAGACGTAAGGCAGAAGGAGGACATGTCCTCCTTTTTACCTTCATGTTCTCCGTCCGGTGGTAATGTGCCCCCTAAGAATATTTCTGTTGTTCAACATGTTCTCCATTTTTTTCATGCTGCCATGCATTCATAAATCATTACCCATTTTCCATGACATAATATGGTAATGACAGTTATATTAATACTACATTTTCTCCGTGTCCTCCTTTTTGTACTTCCCTGTCCTCCTTTCCATGCTCTGGTATCTGGTAACCCTACATAGGATCAGGTCAGGCTGTAACAGCAAATCAAAGCAGATGTTAAGATTCAAACACTGGGGAACAGCACATAGAGGAAGGTGAGGTCAAATCTCCTGTTGTAATGAGAAGAAAAAATCCATAGTCCCTGTTTAACTCTGAGGCAACTGAGTCAAATCTACATATGAATTCTAGTTCTGTAGTTTCCAGATTCAATTGCTTTATGACATCTCATCTAAAAAAGTCAATCCACTGAAGTTTTAGATACCATCCCGAACTGCTTTACAGTAACAAAAATCCCAGTTCTGTTCTAAGATCTCTTATATTTAAACTTCAGTTATTTACAGGTACTTCTCTAATTTAAACTATACAATGCCAGTGGAAAACATTAAATAACAACAAGTTCAAAAATGATAATAAAAGGTCTGCCAAATATCACTGAACAGTTCTGGTTTTAATACTATTGCTTACACTAAACCGCCATTGCAACTTCTCCCCACAATATATTACACTTTATGGTGTGTGGGCGGCTGGGTGGGTGTGTAAATAGGAAACCGAATTATGGGGGTTCTGATTGTAGTGGAAGGTCCTGTTGATGTCATAAAATCCTCTTTTTAGTGACTCATTTTCCTATTATTGACAGAAAATTATTATGCTTAATCTCAGGGCCAAAATTGTACTTGAACAAACTTATGCACATAGAGAAAAGTTTTCTATTCTAAAAGTGTTCTCTTCTGTAGTCTGGCAGTTGGAACAGTGTCATTTAAAAAAGTTCATATTCTATATTTATTTTGTATACAGCCTTTGCAGAGTTTGAAATAACTAACAAGAAGTTTCAAAAGTGGTCACTAATTTTGGCTGCTTGTTGTTTAGAGCCCAGTGTAACACTGGGAGCCTAATTTCAAAGGTGCAGAGCATGCATAGCTCTCATTGACTTCATTTGGGGCTGTGGATACTCAGCACTCTTGAAATGCAGATCTGAGATGTCTCACAGAGAATTAAAATCTAAGACCATCAGAAATGTTTCCATTACTTTTAAAATGTCAATAGAAATAAGAGACAAAGTAGGTAAGTTAATATCTTGTATGTCCTGGTACCAACACGGTTATAACCCCACTGTAAACAATAGAAATAATCTCTGAACAGTATTGTGGTACTGTATAAGAACCTGAAAGGGAAGAGGGCTAGTTTCTTTTCTGCATCACTCAACTGGAATAATGAAAGTAAACTGCATAGTCAAAAGTAAATAGTATTAATACAATTTTTTCATTTTTAATAATATCTCCCTTGTTACTTGTTATCCTGAAATCACTCGTGTTTCTCTGCTGTGTAAAGTTACTCACAGGATTTGTAGTATTGGGCTCTATGACTGGTGTGTCTCTGACAGTCACCATGGTCTTGATTTCTGTGATTTATTATTAGTCTGTCTTCCTGATCATCCCACAAGTGAGCAAAATTCCCCTGTGATTTTCTTATACAAATTTGGTTTGCCAGTTCTGGAATCTGGGTTCTTAAATAGTTTAAATCACTTCACAATTATTTTCAGTGTCCTCATTTCCTATGAGAAACTTTATTTTTTAAAAAGAAAAGTTACTGATAGCATATTTAAATTAAGTTGTAACTGACTGCATTTTTTTGTTTGGGAAAAATGACTATCTTTAGCAATGTCCCTTATCAAGGTGACTTGGATACTGACTGTTTTTAAGGTTTTCTCGGCAGCACAGCAGAAACAGAAATGGATTAACCTAAATGTGTGCAGTGTTTTGAGTTAATTTTCCTGTGGGAAGCTTAACCTTTGAATCTCCTAAGTAATATAAAGTTCACTTCCCAACTTTAATGTTGCATTAACTATGGTTTTTATTGCATCCGTAATGGTGTTGTGGTAGGTCTGCAGTCTGACAAAGTGCAAATGAAATTTTAACAAGCCATTCGCAGTTTTGACGCTGTCCTTCCTCACTGCTTGTTTTTTGTGGGCTGTTGACCAACAAATAGCCCTTGTACAACCATACAAATCACATAAAACTATATACTGTTTAATAAAGCATGGGGGGGTGCTGAGAGAAAATGAGGAACCGCACTTGTTTCCTTTTCTGTTTTTTGGTTCATTTGACTTGGAATTTGACTAAATACACACAATTTAAGTATACATTTGAGAGTGTATAACATGTGGAGCCTGACTACTTCTGCTTGAGTTTGCAAAATACTATCTTAAAATGTCTATTATGATTTGCTTTTCAGATAATGCAATAATTGGAAACCCAAACTGGACAGAATTAGGCCAGATGAAGGCTTTAGGTATATGCAGTGGGTGATTTAAAACTACTGCAGCCTGACAGACCTACACAAGTGGATTTTATTGTAATTTTCAACTTTATTTTTCAGTATTTTCATCTCATCTAGCTGAAACATCATTACATTCTTGGAGCTGCTGACATGGGAAATTGATTTGGTTACCTTACTGGCACAGAAGTTTCATTTTGCTGCTGTCACCTCAATTTGCTAATTTGCTAATCTGCTTCTAGCGTTGGTTAAAAATACCATTTTGTAAGCTTTAATTTAGGATATATAACTAGAATCAGCTGTAACTAATTTTTATATTATAACAAATTAGTTAGAACATTTGCAAGTTATGCAGGACCTTAACTTTATAATTACTGATCAAGGATCATTATTGGGGAAAAAATTAAGTGGCCTTTGTTCAAGCTGTTGTTGTTTAGCTTGATCTTGTGCAATTGAGGGCCATTACAATAATGGATAAGAAAAAGATTCATGTACAATTTTAGGAAGGAAACAGCCATTTCTGTAAGGAGCTTCCTCAGGTGAGACCCAATTTTGAAGAATTAAGTCATTCTGATGGCATTTCTGCTGGTGTAGTTGTCATTTAAAACGAAAAAACGCCCTCTGGTCAGTTTTGGCTTTCAATTTTTTAGAAGTGTAAGATTTCAGACTTTTAACCAGTAAATGGCTTCAGTAAATAAAAGCTCCAAAGACGCCTGTATTGTTGATGATTAGCCGTTGTCTCTGTCTCAGTCCTACCATGCAACAGTGGTACACCAGAGGGGTAGCGGTTGGGGGAAGGGGGTATCATGACTTTCCTGGAATTTAGTAGCTAACTCATCAATGATGCTTTCTTTTCTCCTGCTGGGCCTCACCGTCTCTTACATAATTTATGCAATCATTCTGCTTGTAGCTGGACAGACCACCACAGTAAGCAGAAAATACATATTCATGCCTGCACCTGACAGCAGCATGTTGTTTCTATTTGTGTCATGTGGCACAATTTGTCACAGATCACACTGGATGTAAAAACCATTTCCGTAGCAAAAGTTGTCTTTAGGGCAAGACCATCATAGGTTGAGCTGGCAGCTCCACCTATAGTTAAGATTGTATTAAGTACATTTTGTTTCTAGCTGTTTTAAATGGAAACCATTTTGAAAACATGCAAACTTCCCCCTCCAATACTGGATTAAATCATCTCATGTAAAGTTCAAGCTTATAGACAACACATCCAGGAAGACATATAAGACAGACTGAAATGTGGGATTGGATGGAGGGAAATGGGATAGAAAGCTTTATTTCTTACTCTAATTTAATTTTAGCATCATTAGCTAAAGAAGCCACAGCCCATCTTCCTTCTAATTGTCCTTTTTTTTGTTTTTAATATTTCTGTGTAGCATCTATTAAGTATAAGAATGTTTCATAGAGACTCACTCGTGACCTAAAAGTATGAGTTTTTAAGGCATATTTGTGATGGGCTAGTCACTCAGTTCACAGAGATGTCAGCGGCAATTAAGGAGTATCATCCTACCTCCACCATGTTCTGCAGCTATAGAGGTTTGAGGCAAACAGGAGAGAGGACCACAACTGATTGGACTAGTGTGAGCAGCCAGGATAATAGCCATTTCGAGGTGAGAGGTAGGAAAGTGCAAGTTCAGGCGGATTTGAAATTTGATATTAATGTATTTGTTCAGCTTACGAGAATTGCAGTCGTAAATCTTTCTTCATATCAAAGCTGCGATTGACATCTTGGTTATTTAGTTTTGAATGTACAGGATGTCGTGCTGAAAAGTTCTATAAATACTCAGCCAAGGGAGTCCAGTTGTATGTAAACAAGTTCCAGAGGGGTAGCTGTGTTAGTCTAGTTCAGCAAAACAAACAAGGAGCCCTGTGACACTCTTAAAGACTAACACGTTTATTTGTCACGTGAGCTTTCATGGGTGAAATCCCACTTCAGGTATGTGACAAAGAGGGATTTCACCCATGAAAGCTCAGTTGTATATGAATGCTCTTTGTCCACTACAGAATGGAGATATGAAAGACTTTGAAAAGTTATGGGTGAGGTACGGTTTTTATTTGTTTAAACTTAAGAAATTATAGCTGCTGCCTCTGTTTAAAATGGACCATTATTTTATTATACTTCCATAATGACTCAGGAGAGATTTTTTAGTTCGCAACACTCGCGTATCGCAGAAGACTGATCAGATGGTTAAAAATCAATGGCTTTCCCTCTGTGCTAACCGAGTTCTGGTAGCTCGAGTAATAGTATTCTGTCTGAAGTAATAGAACAGAGGCTCATTTTTTGTTACTGTTTATGATCATTCTGTGTATAGATACAATGTCTCTGACTAGAATTACCGTCACAAATACATAAAAACCTCATGCGAGGTACAAGTCTTGTTGTTTTCTCTGCATGAAAATAGACGTGATATCCCACTTTCCCCTAGTTGCCCCATGTCTGAATATGGGATGAAATATGTATAAGTGTGATTTAACCCCTCTATTCTCAATTAAAAAGGCAAAGAAGGTAATGTCCCAGCCTCTGTACAGTTTTTGTGGTTTTTCCAAAGGAGCTTCATGATGAAAATATCAAAATGACTTGAATGCTGCCATGATTCCCTTATTTTCACAACATGCATCAAGTTAGATTGATTACTTTAAAATATTTTATATAATGAGCTACATCATGATAATGGTCTTACTAATAGTGACAACTTTGAAGATTGCAGTTTATGCTCAGTGCTTTAATCCAGAGCACCGAAGCTAGAGAAAGCAAAAGTACACCAGTAGAAAACATATCTGTTGAAATATTAGTCACATTTTATATAGTTGTTCAGTGTTTTTGAGGACTTCTGTCTAAGCCTTTGAAATATAGTTACCTGGATAATGGGAATGTGGCAATTAGAGAAGCTAGAATAGACCAAAATGAGTCTCGAGTCCTGTGGCACCTTAGAAACTAACAAAAAATTTGGGGGGTGGGAGGGGATAAGTTTTCGTGGGCTGGAACACACTTGGTCAGATCAGATGCATGAAGTGGAAAATTCAGTTTGTTAGGTGTGTGTATGTATGTATACGCACATACAAGGGGTGAGTTACAATTTGAGGAGGGCAGGTGCTAACGAGGTCAGTTCAATCAAGGAGGAAGAAGTCCATTCAAAACAATTGATGAGAAGGTGCGACTTGCCAAAGAGGGAATGTTATTTTTTGTGGTGAGCTAGGCATTCCCAGTCTCTATTTAGGCCAAGTCTGATAGTGTTAAGTTTACACATGTGTTCCAACTCTGCAGTTTCACACTGTTTTTGAAGGGTTTTTTTGCTGAAGTTTGGCAACTTTTGAGTCTGTTGCTGAGTGTCCAGGGAGACTGAAATGCTCTCTGACTAGTTTTTGAATGTTACCATTCTTGATGTCTGATTTGTGTCCATTTATTCTTTTGCATAGATGCAGTCTGGTTTGTATGCCAGAGGGGCATTATTGTCTCACAATGGCATGTATCACGTTAGTAGATGTACAGGTGAACGAGCTCCTGATGGTGTGGCTGATGCACTTAGGACCTATGATGGTGTCACTTGAATAGATATATGGGCAGAGTTGGCAACAAGTTTGTTGCAGGAATAATTTCCTAGGTTAGTGTTTCTTTTGTATGAAGTGTGTAGTTGCTGGTGAGTGTTTAAGGTTTGGGGGCCTGTTGGAGGTCTTCTAGATAGACCGGAATACATTTAGACATAGAATTTGATCAGGATACCAAGGCTTACACCCCTTCCAGAAAGTACCATCAGATTGCTGTCCTGTCATCCAAAGAATGGTACATCTGACAACCCATGTCTCCCTTGTACTGTGCTGGGATGTTGGATTGGTATTGATGGTTAATTTAACTTGGCTGTCTTTTTTTCTTCTCATTTCTTGCAAGAATTCAGGGACCTCTCACTCATATGAGAGGATAAAACCTTTGCTTAAAATAAGGCATTTCAGGTAACCTAGTTCACCTTCTGATCTCTGTCCTCTATCCATCATGTTTCAGACTGAGTGTAATTGCTTAAAGTTTTAGGTACAGATTTTAAACAGGTAGTGTCAAATGGCTAGACCAAAAATTGTATCTACTTCATAAATATGCAGATACTGCAAATATTTATACGTACTAACTTCTAAAAGCTCTCAAATGCTCTGATTTTTTTCAAAAAGCCACAACACACACAAGCAGTTCTACCATGACAAACCAGTATATGTGCATTATAGGAAACGGCTTTGAAACATATTTCGTTTTCAGACTTCCCAGAAGTTATGCTAAATTGTGAAGGGCTGGAAACATTTTAGATCTTCTTGGAGAGATCCTTGGTAGTTTTTATTTATTTATTTATTTATTTTTGTTTTCAAGAAAATTTCCAGAGGAATTTGTTTACCTCAAGAGGGTAAGTTTTGCATTTGTTTGATGACCTTTTGACAGAAAATACCATCAAATGCTTAAAATGAAAAAGTAGGGCGATGTACTATGGAAGGATCTGAAATAAAAGCAAATGAAATTTGTGGGTTTATACTATGGGCCATTAATGTAATTTCTTCAAAGGGACACTGGTTATGTCAGATGTTAAACTGGTTTTGTTACTAGCACACTTGAGTATTAAAACTGAAAACTTAAAAGAAAACATATTTCATCATTTGTTTCTATTTTCATGTCTCTTCACTTAGACAATTAAAATACATGATGCTAGCCTGTTCAGTCAGTTTAATGAAGCAATTTTGCATGCCTTGTCCCAGTGCTACAACTATTGGGTTTTAAAGACTACTGGAAAATAGTTATTTTAACAAACTGGTGCTCACCGGAATGAAATAATAAAAATGAAGGGGAAACTTCTATTGGCATTGCCTAATTACTGCTTATTCACTGTTGGCTATGTACTCTGTGCTGTACAGACCTAGTCCCAGCCCCCAAGAGATTAAAATCTAAAGTAAAAGCTTTTTTCAGTGAAAACTGAATTTTGCTAAATCTAAACTTGGAGCAAACTTTGGCCTGACAATATGCATATAAAAATGGTGCTACTTGTTACTTTACAGGGATCAACTGGCTTCGAAACTTTTTTAAAAAGAAATTGTTGTTAAAGCTATTTGAATTGTCCAGAATATTAATAATTCAAAGAATTCAACATAGAGCTACTCAAAATGCGACTATGGAGCAGCTACTGAAAGTAATTGGATATGGGAGCAGTAATTTGGTACAGATAGACCAGGGGTATCTGAGCTTAGTGAATATATATATATATATATATATATATATATGAATATTAATATGAATTTGGCTACAGCAGTTCAGCAAGAAGGTCAGGAGAAACGTATATGAGATTGAACACTGAATGAGTGATCTGTTAACTGTTTAACTTGTTACAAGGTAGAATGATTTCTGTGATCGAAAGGCTTTTTAGACAAAGATCGGTAGATACTTCTTACAGGGAAGGGTTACAGGATATCTATTTCCAAGATCCAAGTAGGATATAATGCAAAAATTCTCTGCATTTGGTATGATATTGTCATCTGGAGAAATAAACTCTGGATCTTGGGAGGATATTTTTGACATGCTGTGTAGTTTTGGTGCAATGGGTTGGAAATGTTGGATAGTTGCACAGAATACATAATAGGGAGAGACAATCCTGTTAGCAGACGCTATTGGGTTTTCTTTGGTTGTGAAAAGAGGGTAAATCAGTTGAGAGGAGAGGATTGAACCCAACCGTCTTCTAGATATATGTAAAGCTGAAGAAAGGTGAGGGTGAGATTGAATTATGCCCAGAAATCTGAGAAAGGGAGACCATATCCCTGCAAGGCAACTTTCACTCTTTTTGAAGAGTGCCAAACGATGTTTGTTTAGGATATGTAGGTAGGAGATGTATATTATATCTTGTATCCAGTGCCAGAACAGATGGGGGAAGACTCTGGGGTACAGATGTCATCATGTATTTTTTTTCTCTTCTCTCCTCTTCCCCACCATTGAGTAGGGTTCCTTCAAATTCAGAAAGTTGTATAGAGTTGGATAGTACTGTGGGGAGTCAATGAATATAGAAATACCCTTTCCCTGCATAACTGTTTGATCCAACACTGTATTAGCTGAATCTCTTCTAAAATGGTCAGCTGTAAAATAACGCCATCTTTTTGCCATTAGGTTTCAGATTCAATTTTGTATTGACGAATAGAGCAAGTCATGGAGGATCGGTCCATCAATGATTATTAGCCAGGATTGTCAGGGATGAAAACCCATGCTCTGGGTGTCCCTAGCCTCTGATTGCCAGAAGCTGACAATGGATGGTGGGATAGATCACTCTATGATTACCTGTTCTGTTCGTTCCCCCTGAAGCATCTTGCCTTGGCCAGTGTAGGAAGACAGGATACTGGGCTAGAGGATGATTGCTCTGACCTGATATACGCATTCTTATGTTAAGTCATAGTCTCCTGGTAGCTATCGTTTCAGGCTCTCTAATAGCTCAGGAGAGCAATTTTGCATCTGGTCATGATTAGGAGGCTGTTTTCAGAGCTATGAAGATGAGAAAATCTCTATAAAATGAAAGGTTGGATTTTGTAGAATCGTACTGTATCCTGGAGTCTGGGAGTTCAATATGTCAGCAATCGTATAATATGTCAAAAAATCCCAATGTCAGTAGTATTTATTACGGCAGCAGATAGTGGTGCTGAAAATGTTAATGAGTGGCTAATTTTGAAGTTGAGATCCTCAGAATTATTCAGTTTGTTCTCAGTTCAGGTGTGAAAGATCTTGATTATCCTGCTTGTTATCCAGTGATTGAGTCCTTATCGGGAGCAGCAAAACTGGGGCACTTGTACAGAGCTTCTCAGGAGCAAACTTGAGAAATCAGAGGTACACTTACAGCGATAGATGTAGAGTGGTATCTTCAGAGTTGTTGCTTGTGCTAGGTAAATGGGAGAAACCATTCTGGTTGCTCTTTAAAGATATAGGTTGAGACATTCTAAAATGTTAAGTTCTCATAATCTGAGTTTGCTGAACAGGTCAGAAAACATTTCCTTTAATTGTGTTAGTCTAAAGACAAAAGAGTCTTGTGGCACTTTTAAAGACTAACAGATTTATTAATCGCATGAGCTTTCATGGGAGAAACTGACGAAGTGGGATTTTCTCCCACGAAAGCTCATGCGATTAATAAATCTGTTAGTCTTTAAAAGTGCCACAAGACTCTTTTGTCTTTCTACAATAGACTAACACGGCTACCCCTTTGGAATTTGTGTTAGGCCTTGTACACACTACAAAGTTATTGCGCGATAAAGCCCTTTAATGCGCAATAACAAACAGAGCGTACACACACAACTTACAGTTATTCCGCGTTAAGTCCCTTCTTTTTGCGCAAAATGTAAACCACCTAAACGAGCGTGGTTGCTGCTAACGCGGAATAGTTGTTGCGCGATTGCCAGTGTGTGTACGCTTATCGCGCAATGTGAATATAACGGAAATGGCCCACAATTCAAATTCCATCCCTTCTGCACTTCCGCCTGTACTCTATCGTCGTGACGTCATTTTTCCCGACCTCCTCTTCTGTCCCGCGAATTTTTGAATTCACCACTCTCCCTTCTGCCTCGCTGTTCGGTGCTGCTGCCTCTGTGTGCTTCGCTCGCAATGTCGTCGCGCCGCAGCAAACGAGCTCCAGCCTGGACAGCAGCAGAGGTGATGGACTTGATCGGCATCTGGGGAGAGTCCGCCGTGCAGTCACAGTTACGTGGCAGCCGGAGGAATTTTGACATTTTCGGTCAAATATCCAAAGCCATGACCGAAAAGGGGTACGAGCGAGACACCCTGCAGTGCCGGGCAAAGGTGAAGGAGCTGCGGATAACATTTCACAGAGCCAGAGAGGCTAACCGGCGCTCTGGCTCCGCGCCAGCAACGTGCAAGTACTATAAGGAGCTGGAGGCGATCCTGGGCGGCGATCCCACAACCACCCCGAACTGCACGGTAGACACCTCGGAGACTGCACCCCAAACAGAGAAGGAAGCAGAAGGCGACGAGGCAATTGTGGACGAGGAATCAGAAGAAGAAGACTACGAGGACGGAGAGAACGGAGCCACTGACCCGGGGAGCCAGGAGTTATTTTCCACCCAGCCAGAAACAAGCTCCACTGATTCCTTCTCCACGCCTACCCAGGAATCATCAGAAGGCAGCTCTGGTAAGTCCCGTTCGCAATGTCCTCTATTCTAGGTGCTACAGCTCAGCGTAGACATGGTTTTTTTGCAAGGGGTTTTTGTTTTCGGTGTCCTCAGTTCTGTTCCTTACAGAACTGTAAAGGTGTTACTAGCATTACTTAAAAACGTCATCGATGTATGCCTCGATTTCCAAGTAGTCGTTCCCTTTCAACTCACTGAACGCGTCATCCAAATATTTCCAGAGTCTTCTCTTGAGATTACATGGTAGAGCATTCCTTTGCACTCCACCATTCAGGGACACTCTTCCTTTCAGACTCGCAAGCACTCCTGCGGGCAACATTGCTGCGCACAGTCCTGCAGCGTAAGGTCCCGGCTTGAAGTCGGCAACATGAAGGAGATGCATTCTCGCTTGCAGAGGCACTCTAAGCAGTGTGAGATCTGCCTCTATTTCAGCCATCTCGGGCACGGGATCAGAACTTGGTGTGGCAATAGTCAACTCTCCGTTGTACTAGCTCTGCAACCCGTACCAAGCTTTGGGAAATCTGTTACCGCCCCCCCATAGGTCCCCTCTTGTGTATTGAAGGAATGTGTGGGGAGAACAACATCATTTGCTCCTGACCGTGGCGAGAACAATAGCGGCATTCTACATTTTTCATATCTGAACAGGAATGACCTTCGGTGGACAGTCTACAGCTGCAGCTGAGCGTCTGAGGAGGATAAGGCGGAGGCCTCGCAGGAGCAAGGAAGACGTCTTCCAGGAGCTCATGCAGTTCCATGAGGCTTCTGCGAGGGAGACAAGGCAATGGAGGAGGCAGTGCAGGCAGGACAGGAGACAGAGCAGTGCGAGGAGAGAGCAGCAGAAGGATGCCCTGATAGGCATCATGCAGGAGCAGACCAACCTCCTCAAGACCATGGTCGGTCTGCTCCAGGCTCGCACCCCCCATCATCAGCCTCATATGCCTTTCAGTGCATCCACGCCACATTCCCCCCCCAGACAGTTTTTAGACCACCATGGACATCCATGGTGTAACCCTAACAGAACCCCTCCCCCAACATATGTAGTTGAGTCCCGCACCTACACCCACCTTTAGTCCCTACTCCCCTCAAACCCGAGTTTTGATCAATGTTAATTAAATAAAGTTGAATCCTTGTTAAACTTAATCAGACTTTCTTTATTTGTTTCATTAATTTAACATTAACGGTTTTTGATTCAATGAATGTTTACAGGGGAAAAACACAAAATTTCTAAAGCTTAATTTTTAACAGTTGAAACATATAGGAAATGGTTAGTAACTATATTCAAAGGTACAATTTTAACCAACAGTACTAAAATGGGTTTTTAACGCATCCCTTATGCGAACTGCCCTTAGCTGCGCCCCCCGGATACCCCTCGTGTCTGGTTGCTGGTAGGCATTTTCCAGACGTTGTGCCTCAGTGGTCCAAGAGTTCCTGAATCTCTCCCCCCGGCTTTCACATATATTGTGAAGAACACAGCAAGCCGAAATAACTAATGGGATCCTGTCCTCGTGGAGATCTAGCCTGCCATACAGCGCTCTCCAGCGCGCTTTTAAACGGCCAAAGGCACACTCCACAACCATTCTGCATCTACTTAACCGGTAATTGAAACGCTCCTTGTCAGGATCCAACTTCCCGGTGTACGGCTTCATGAGCCATGGCATCAGTGGGTAGGCGGGGTCCCCAAGTATCACCACTGGCATCTCTACACCGCCCACAATTATTTTCTCGTCTGGAAAAAATGTGCCAGCATGTAGCCTTCTGAATAGTCCAGAGTTTCTAAAGATGCGTGCATCGTGCACCTTTCCAGACCAGCCAGCATTAATGTCCATAAAGCGACCACGGTGGTCCACCAGTGCCTGTAGAACCATCGAAAAGTATCCTTTCCTGTTGATGTATTCAGAGGCAAGGTGGTCGGGAGCGAGAATAGGGATGTGAGTCCCATCTATTGCACCCCCACAGTTCGGGAAGCCCAACTCATTAAATCCTGCGATGATCTCCCTCACGTTTCCCGGGGTCACCATCCTCCTGAGCAGAATACGGTTGATGGCTCTGCATACTTGTGACAGTGCCACTCCAACGGTCGAGCGTCCAACCCCAAACTGGTTTGCGACCGAGCGGTAGCAGTCTGGAGTCGCCAGTTTCCAAAGTGCGATAGCCACACGCTTCTCCACGGTCATGGCGGGTCTCATCCTCGTGTCCTTGCATCGAAGGGCAGGGGCAAGCTCCTGGCATAGCTCCATAAATGTGGCTTTCCGCATTCTAAAGTTCTGTTGCCACTGATCATCATCCCACAGCTGAAGGACGATTCGTTCCCACCAGTCTGTGCTCGTCTGCCGGGACCAAACACGGCGGTTCAGGCTGTGTTGCTGGTCCGCGAAACTGATCAGAATGTCCGTTTTGTTTTCAATGCTGTCATCATCCGAGACCGAGTCATCCGTGTCATGCTCCGAATCATAGCCAAAGGCAAACCGCAACAGAATCTGGGCTGTGTTCACAATGCTGAAGGCAGCATTCAAGATCACAGCTGAATCCATGTCGATTCTGAAAAGGCAGTGCCGAGAAGAAGGTTGCTTCAATTTGAAATTCGCGCTCGTTGCTATTGGCAACCGCTGGGTAGCGTCAGTAGCGGAATGCACCACGGGAGATGATACTGGGGACTCTGGGATACGTACCCACAATCCCCTTCGCTTTCCTGGAGGACTGCGCTCAGAAGGGGGGGGGCTTTGTTCCGTTAGAGCAAGCTTAGTGTGTACGCGATCTCGCGCAACAACAGCCACGGGAGAATTAATGCGGAAGAGGATTATTGCGCGTTAAAAATGGTAGTGTGTACATAGCCTTAGTCTAAGGCAGTGTTCCTCAACCGGTGTTCTGTGGAACTCTGGTGCTCCTCAGACACAGGGCAGATGTTCTGTGACCCACCCTGAGCCCTCCCCATTCGGGGGGGGGGGAAAGAGTGGGGAGGAGCAATTAATGCCCCAGCTGCAGCAAAGCTTTCAGGTATGCAGTAGCAGATGTTGATGCACACCTGAAAGCTTTGCTGCAACTGGGGCATTTATCTCCTGCCACTGTTACCGGCTTTTTCAAGAACGTTTTCATCAGGTGTTCCGCGTAAAGTAATTAATACCTTTAAGTGTTTCCTGGTGCACTAAAGGTTGAGAAACTCTGGCCTAAGGTCATGTCTGCATGGGAAGACTCAGGGCTTGTCTACACTCATGCTTATGCTGGCAAAACTTTTGTTGCACAGGTGTTTGGAAAAAACCACCCTTTTGAACAATGTACGTTTTGCCAGCATAAGAGCAAGTGTAGGCAAAGCTGTGTCGGCGGTAACGCTCTCCTACCACCGTTCGTTTAGGTGGTTTTATATCCATAATGCAGATACACAGGTGCTTATATTGCCAACATTTGTGTTGCTCAGCGGGGTGCTTTTTTAATACCCCTTAGCGACTAAAGTTTTGTCAGCATAAGTGCAACTGTAGACAAGCCCTCAGAAAGATTAATCCCAACTAACTACAGGTGTGTAGTTACAGCATATTGCATTTTATTAAACGTTTTGTGTGGATCTCTCATTCAGAATTAAAGTGGCCGTAATCCAGTTTAATTTAAAATTGATTTTCAGGACCTCACCTACAAGCTTTGTTAATACCTGTTCAGACACCTTAGATCAAGGAAAACTAAGAAACTTAAAAGCCATAAAAAATGTACTTGTACTGTTTCTTTTATGCACTTTTAGCTTGGATAACAATAGACCTTTTCTTTTAGTTTCATGGCTGTTTGTCCTATTAGGTGAGGCTGATTGGCTTCATTTTATAATATATATAAAATCAAAACTTAAGATAAACTGAATGAGACTGTCCACACAGGGCTTTTAACGCAGTCTAATTACATTTCTTTAAATTAACACTTTTTGTCAGTTTGGATAAACTTTCCTAGCGTTCCCTTGTGTCACTTAAAGCACCCTATGTAGGCAAATAAAAAAAATAAATTAAGCTCTCCTATGTTTTATGTACTACAGGTCAACATGGCTCTTGTTTCCTATTAGTGTTTTCTGTGAAAGACTTCACATAGCATTTTCAAAACACCCACGTGCCTTTGAAAATTTCACACTGAATGCTATTGAAAATTTTACTCCTAATGTTTCAGCTCTTAGTCATATGAGTGGTCCTGCTGAAGCCTGTGACTAAATACCTCAAAGACTGGGCTAAAAATCAGTGCAGCTTTGAAAAGGGTTTTAAGTAATAGGCTCATTATGTTGATTATTTAGCAACAGAATAAAAACATTATAGGCTCATGCACATAAACTTTTCTCAGCTGCTTAATATAACTCTTTGTAGAAATGTAGAATTTTGAATACTCTTCTTACTCCTCTGCTCTCTGGCTCTTTCCTTTTTAACAGCTTTGAAATGGATCCAGTTGGGGAGGTAACTGATATCACAATTGGTATTTTATAATTTTACACTTTTATAGTTACTTTTCTCCAGCAGGAATGGATCCCAAACTACTTAACATGTTTCGTTGTTTATCAGCAGGTTGGGTTTAGTGCTATGTTAAAGTTGCCAAGTTAAGCGTTCAAATCCAAAGGTAAGGTGGAATGTCTGGCCTTGGCTCTGCCCATGTTGTGAGCATACATTAGAATGGACTGTAATTATATTGTATTTAGTTTTCAAGTAGTACCTTTCAAATATCAAACTTTTCTACAACAAAAGTAGTTCTATCTTGTAATTATTTTTATTGTAGATTTACAGTAATTTAATTGCCATGATAGGCTAATCAATTTGACTTTTTTTATAAGTTCTCCTTTCTTTCATGTATACATTTTAATAATGTTGTCAGCATCCAACTGTTGTATATATTTAAAGGGATATTTTTTCCTTTGGAGACAGATGCATCACTGAACAGAAATTTATTATTGTAGCTACTTGCAAGCTGTTTCTTCCAGAAATACTCATCCAGTGTTGTATTAACAATGTATTTATGACTACTCTGGCAGTCTTTTATGTAGCAGTGTATCTAATTTGTATTTTCCATGTGACCTATCCCAAAATAATCTTGAATTAGATTACTTTCTCTGTCTTCACTCTACTTTTAAAATATATAATGAAACTTTTTTAAAAATTAGTAAATATTTGTATATTATGCTAATGGCTGGAAACTTACCGGTAGCTAATAAGTTCAAGTAATTTTAGACCTTTTCTATAAATGACTTAATATTTGTATTTACAGAAAGATTTATTAATGACTGACTTTCACAGAAGTTATTTTCTTGGACTTTGTACTACATGTTGTTGGATTTGTTGTATGTCGAAAGTACTATATGTAAGAAATAATTATAATTAAATTGTTTTGTAGTGCCTGCATCAAAAACACAAGAGGTATGATGCAAGGATACAGTGAAAGATAGGCAGAAGGGAAGGGTATAAACATTGAATACATAAAATCAATCTGGCATTCAGAAGTTCACACAGACATTTCCATACTCATGCCAGTAAAGCCCCAAATTGATTGGGATCTGCCTACATGAGAGGCTGCATCTGTTGCATGTAATACTGCTGCTGCTGCAGTCAGAAGAGATTCTGAATGTCTTGACCCCACCGCATGGCCCCACAATACAATAAAGTTTGTATGGCTGACTAAGAACACTTCCTCAGCTCTTGTCCCCAAGTACCTCTTCTCTATTTATGCGCTATCAATGACATTTTCATCATCTGGACCCATGTAAAAGAGGCCCTTGAAGAATTCTACCGAGATTTCAATAATTTCCACTCCACGATCAAACTCGGCCTAGACCAGTCCACATGGGAGATCCGCTTTCTGTATACTACAGTACAAATAAATGCTGGACACATAAACACCACCCTGTGCCAGAAACCTACTGACCGCTATAGTTACCTGTTTCCCTCGAGTTTTCATCCAAAACACCACAGGATCCATTGTCCACAGCCAAGCCCTAAGATAGAACTGCATTTACGTGGATCCCTCAGATAGAGACAGACACTTCCAGGATCTCTATCAAGCATTCTTAAAACTAAAATATCCCCCCTGGGGAAGTGAAGAAACAGATTGAGAGAGCCAGATGGGTATCTGGAAGTCAACTTCTACAGGACAAATTCAGGAAGGAAAACAACAGAACGGCACCGGTCATCACCTACAACCCCCAAGTCAAACCTCTGCAACATGTCAGGGATCTACAGCCTATCCTACACAGACGATCCCTCACTCTCCCAAGCCTTGGGAGGCAGATCTCTCCTCACTTACAGACAGCCCCCCAACCTTAAATGTTTACTCACCAGCAACTACAGACCATACGACAGAAACAGTAAGGCAATCAAATACCCCTGCAACAAACCCTGCTACCAACTCTGCCCACATATCAACACTAACATCACCATTTTGGGACCTAATCAAACCAGCTACTCCATCAGAGGCTCATTCACTTGTTCATTCATCAATGTGATATATGCCAGCAATGTCCCTCTGCCTTATACATTGGACAAACTGGATTTTCTCTGCACAAAAGAATAAATGGACACAAATATGACATCAGAAATAAGAACATTCAAAAAACCAATAGGAAATCACTTTAATCTTCCTGGCCACTCTTTAATGGGCTTATCTGTGACTATCCTTAAACAAATTGATTCTAAGTCAAGACTTCAAAGAGAGATTTCAGAGTTAGAATTCATATGCAACTTTGATACCATGAGCTCAGGTTTGAATAGGAGCATGAATTGGCTTTCTCACTACAAACATTAGACTTTAAAAGTGCCACAGGATTCCTTCTTTGTTTTTCATTATAAACAGTGATTCTCACATCTCTCAGCCTCACCACATTCTGATGTGTTGTTACACATTGAATCTATATAACTTGTTTGATTTGCTGAAGTAATCTGACCTGATGCAGTGAAATGTAATCACAGGATTTATCTTTCACTCCCATACTGTAAGGTTTTTTTTTAATGTAAGTTTTTTTTCACTTTCTGGCATCTCACGAAGTGGACTTTCACCCACGAAAGTGCATGTGAAAAATAAATGTGTTAGTCTTTGAAAGTGCCATAGGACTGACTCCTTGTTTGTTTGCCAACCAAGACTAATTTGGCCTACCGCTTTGGAAAAGATCCTGAAGCTTCCTCTCAGGCAATGTACACACGATTACTTTATTGTGCAATAAGGCTCCTTATCGCGCAATCAAGCTGCCTGCGTACACACTATCATTTTTCTTGTTGCGTGGCAACACCCTCTTGCCGCGCAACAGTTAAACCACTCAAATCGAGAGTGGTAAGCATTACTGCGGAACAGCTGTTCTGCAGTAATGCTCGTGTGTACAGTTTTTGCGTGTTAGACAGCCTCCAGAAATGTCCCAGAGTGCCAATCGAGGGCACTCTGGGACATTGGAGCTGTCAAATATGTCAATTTCACTGCTCTGGCTGAGCAGTGAAATTGACTGTTATGGGAGCTGCCAGGTTCAGCGGCTCCCCTGGACTGAGCTAGGGGGCTGGCCCGAACCAGCTGCCGGTTCGGGCCAGCCTCCTAGCCCAGTGCAGGGGTTCGGGTGGCGGCAGGGGTTGCGTCACCTAAGTGCCAGGTGCCCACCATTCACTGTTCTTGTATCGCAAAGGAGCATTCACACGGGTGAACGCTCCTTTGTGATATAACCAGAACATGTGTGTACAGCAAAGCGCTATATTTATAGCGCTTTCCTTGCCCCGCAATAGCTTATTGTGGAACAATTTGGCCTTTGTACATAGCCTCAGTACTGGAGAACGTACTCTTTGCAGCTGTGTGATCTTCTTGAAGGTCCCTCAGTTTTTTTGGAATTCCTTCCTTCTGAGTTTGTGTGAAAATAGCCGTTCTGAACTCTCAACATTTTGCAAAGCCTACTTGTTTGGTGAGTGAGAATTTTTAGTAATGATGGATATTTGCTGGGGTTTTGTTTAGATTTGTTTTTCATGTGTTTCCTAGTTTGGGGGTGAGGAAAAGTGGCCAGTTTTCCTCATGTCACTGCACTTTCAGTTATATTGAAGGCGCACACAGCTCCCAATAGGTGCCTCTTTAGTTATCAGTCAAAATAAATCAATAATGCCTAGGGTCCTGTCTGCGCTGCAGCTGTGTCAGGAGTGCTGGTATCAGTATGGTTGCACCATGACCCAGTTTTACAGCACTGCTAAGAGTTGTAAAAGGGCTAGAACCATTAAATAGCATAAATAGTGAATTAATATGTCCTCTTAAAACAGTGATAGTATTGACTCGTTTCTAATACGATTTAGGTAGCCTTCTAAATCAAAAGGTTGTCTTCCCAAGGCATATAAATTCCAGTTAGAGTCAAATGATAAAGGGAGTGGAGAGGGGAAAAGGTCAATAGCTGCCCCTCTAGTTAGTGCTGATTGTTAAATCCCCTTGAGGAGAACCCAAGGTTATTTGTTTGAAGTGTTTGCTGACTGCAGAATGTAATCCTTATTTACTATACTATCCACTGAATAAGTGCTTGAAACTCCTTTTGATTCATGGTGTTAATGTGCGTGTACCAAGCAGAGAATAGGCTCTTAAAGCCCCAGGAGGTCTACAATTCTAAAGATTCCAGGCCATGGTACTTGGCATTCTGAGGGTCCACCAGCCTCTGTATTCTGGAATGATTCATTAACACAATGAAATGTATTGGCCCATCCGCTTCGCTGTGTGGTAGTGTAATTTAACTGTATTGTAGATGGCAGCTTAATGTAAACCGCTGCTTTTTTTATGACACAGCTTGCCTAGAGAAGGCTGTTCTGTTATAGGTGTTCCACTTTCCCCTGCCCTTTGAATTGTTTGAAGTCCTTCAATAAAGTTATATCGTTTTTCATATCACGTACTGTAAATACCAGAAATACAGCTATGGTCACTGACCTTCTGCAGTAGAGAGGTGAGAAGAATTTTTCCAAACCTTTAGTCTGGTATATAAAGGGCGCCACATTATTACATCGGGGATATTCACTGAAGACCATGATGTTTTCTAAGAAAGTTGGTCCCATTCACAAAATGTTCACATTCTTTTTTCACTGTGTAGTGCCTTTGTACAGACTAAGAGGTGTTAGATGACTCAAAACAAAATGTTCATCTTGGGGAGCAAAAGGCAGTAAGCAGAGGAGGGACAGGGATGGCTGACTGGCCCATTGGCAGCTGAGGTGAAAGTTAAAAACTCTTTGGTTCTGTGCAGATTGTTCTGTAGATATGATTGTTTGAAAAAGCTGCTGTGCTTCTCTGTGTGCTTTGGAATGAAATGCTCCTGGTGTGTTACAGGAGCAAATCCTTCCATCATTGTGTGATTGTTTTACTGTAGGTGTAATATAGACAGAAAGATGAATGCTGCCATAATGTGCTCTCTGTGCACAATTGCAAGAAAAGTAGAAGAAAATGCATAAATGGATATAGCCTTTCCATTCCCCAAATGGATCTGTGGGTTTCACAATGGTCCTATTGCTCCAGCTGACAGATGAACAATTAAGTCATTGACAGATAGTGAATTAGAGATACAAGTCCAAATAAGGCCTAGAATTACCTGCCTGTCCTCTAGTTTTCAGACCTCTATTAGTGGGATGTAAAGAGACTGAGCCAAAATAATTAAATTGCTCAGACTACTTAGCTTTCATAGTGAAAACAGTGTTTTATTTTGGTAGAAAGAGCAAAGAATATTGGTGTGGGGAGATTTGTTAAAATATATTAAATGCCCCTTTAAAGATTCAGTGGCTTAAAAAACCTCAGGACTCTTATGTGCTTACTTGACTTCTCAGGAGGAAAAGTATCTGTCAAACGTTTCCAGGCCTTCTTTTACTTTATGATTATATCTCAGACCTCGTATTAGTTTGACAGTTGGGAAAGGTTAGATCTCTTATGTGGTTCCTGGTGTGCTTAAAGATTTCCAAACAACATGATTTGGAAATCATAAATTGGTATATAATGGTAGCCCCTATTCATGCTGCTACAGGGGAACTTGTGAGTAGTTCTGATGCTTTAAGTTTTCTGAATCACAGAGGGTTTACATATGGGGAAATAATTATTGGAAAAGTTAATGTTTTAAGACTTGCGGTTCAGTATGCTGTAAAGGGGAAAAGCCATTTGTTTGCTGCTTTAAGCAGTCTGAAACCTTTTATAAAACAAGCGGAGTTTTTACCTTATGAAATATTAGGAATTAGGGCTGTTAAATGATTTTTAAAAGTACCATTAACTGTGAGATTAAAAAAAACTCATGAAGTTAAAAAAAATGATTAAATACAGTTTTAATTGCACTGTTCAACCAATATAGAATGCCTTTTATTTTTTTCTACATTTTAAAATATATTTATTTGAATTAAATCACAGAATACAAAGTGAACAGTGCTCATTTTATATTGTTTGATTACAAATATTTGCACTGTATACAAGATAAGTAAAAGAAATAGTATTTTTCAATTCACCTCATACATGTATGATAGTACAATCTATCATGAGTCCAATTTACAAATGCAGATTTCTTTTGTTGAATAACTGCAGTTAAAAACAAAACAGTGAAAAACTTCAGAGTCTACAAGTCCATTCAGTCCGACTTGTTGTTCAGCCAATCGCTAAGACGGACATGTTTGTTTACATTTACAGGAGATAATGCTTCCTGCTTCTTATTTACAATGTCAACTGACAGTGAGAACAGGCATTTTTGTAGCTGTTGTTGCAAGGTATTTATATGCCAGTTATGCTAAACATTTGTATGCTCCTTCATGCTTCAGCCACCATGTCACAGGACATACTTCCATGTCTTAGTGATTGGCTGAACAAGAAATAGGACTGAATGGACTTGTATTCTATTATTATTGCAATTAATCACAATTATTTTTTTATCTTGTGATTAATTCTGATTTTTAAAATATTTTTTTAATAATTTGGCAGCCCTAAATCCTCATGTTCCATAAGGTAAAATGATCTTTGCAGATATTTGCAATAAAATATTATAAAGTGAGCATTGTACAGTTGGTATCCTGTTGTAATGAAAATATTTTAAGGTGTAGTAGAGAAAAATCCAAAAATATTTATAATAAATTTAAATTGGTATTCTATTACTCTTTACAAGTGCAATTAAAATTGCAATGAATCATGATTAACCCAAAACAAATTAACTCGATTAAAAATTAATTTCTTGAGTTAACTGCAACTAATTGACAGCCTTATTGGGAATGTTAAGTATTTCTCATTCTTGTTGGATTCAGTGGTGGTCTAAGAACTGAAGTGGGAAATTCTTCAGATCTTAACTGAAGGGTGGAGAGTATTACAAAAGAGCTACATAGCTTTTTCTGTGTTGGTCAAGGAGTTTTGATTATCACCTGTTAACTCAAGAGATTTAATTAATGACCAAATATCCATTCTGCATTTAGTTTCTTATAGTTTTCTTGTGATGTCATTCCCTCAAGTCTCTAGTCCTCAGAGGAATTCATCAAAACAACAAATTTGATTATCTGTTGGTTCTTGTGTAAAAAGATGAGCAGGGGGGAAAGATTCAGATGTTCTACCTTAAGTATTTAATAAAGAAAATAAGTGGATATTTCTTTAATAGATTACTGGTTCCTTTTTAGTACTTGTTGGGATATGGTCTTGGCCTGAGGCTTTGTTTTGTTGTATCTGCAGGTTAGTCCCATAATAATCCAAATATTGACTTCATCACCTTTATCTAAATTAATGTTGACAGATTTTCCTGTTCTGGTTACACAAAATAAAAGCTTCAATTCACGTACTTGGGATAAACTTTCTGATTAATTATTTTCAACAAAAATGGAATTGAGAATTAATAACTATGATTCTATGGGAAATGAAATCATGTAGATTATGGTGCAGGGCTGAGTTACTGTGTTGTGGTGCCCAACACAGATAAAACTTAATTAAAGTTTGCATTGTAGATGAGACCAACTAATGATTTAACTTAGATTTTACAATGCTGTAGGATATTTGGGAACACTGAAATCATGGCACAGGACTTACTCTAATTTATCTGTCTCATGCTGAAGTGTGGTAACCTGACTCTGTAATGCATTTTTCTTGTGTGATAAATTTCCACCAGTAATCCCCCTTGTTCAGCTGATCTGGTGTTTGCACCAGCTGGAGTCCATTTGTAATCATGTTCCTAGTTATAAAATGCTTCAAAGAAGTTGCATTACAATGAGAATTATGAATGTTCAATGCAAATTGTTTCTCTGTTTGTCTTGTAACAGAGTAAAAAGACCCTATACTTAAATGTTGTCTTTCTGGGTTCTTATATTGTGCTCATCCTTGTGGTATTTGAGCACTGTAGTGGTCTTGATTTAGAGGGCTGCTAGGTTCTTCAGTAAGAATTTGGTATATTGGATCAAAATAATAGTCCATTTGATTTTGTCTCTTCATCAGGGTGCAGTGTCTACAGTAAACATAACCAGTTGTTCAGTGCTATGAGTGGAGAGACCTCTTCCTCATTTTCCTTGGCATGTAATCAGCTGATGGCCTATAGTATGAGAATAGATTTTTCCTCTTGTAGTGTTGTCCTAGTTTTAATAACATTGGCAATTATTCATGCTCAAAATAATAACTCAGTCCTTTACATGTTGCTGAATTATTTATCTTTATGATGCAGGTATCAGTGACTCTCACAGGTTGATTATATGCTCTACAGAATTAGGCCAGACACAAATGTAATACAATTTAAATTAACATAAAGAAGAATTCACTTAAAAAAAACCCCCAAAAAACCAAGGCTAAGCAATGGTACTGGCTTGGAGTTGAAAGTAAAATCTGGGTATTTTTCTATTTGGGGGATTTTTTTTGTTTTTTGTTTTTAGAGTTGCATGATTGTCAATGTTCATAGACTAAAACCTCAGCTGGAGCTTTTCTATCCATCCATCCAAGCTTCCTTATTACTAGTACCAACTGTAGGGGAAGGCAAATGGGTAAGAGTCATTTGGGAACTTAATAAAAAAGATCTTTTCCACTTTGATTAAAGTGCATGGTAGTATTTGTTTGTTCTGAAAGTTTATTTGCCTATGTGGCTTGAGAAATTAATTCTCTGGATTCTTAATATTAACTGGTGCTATACTCTACATCTACTATATTCATGGTCTGTAGAGAATCTGTAATCCTCTCTTCTAAAAACTACTTTGTTCTGTAACTAAAAACAGAAAAATTGAAATTCAGAGATTGTAGCATTTTCCCCATTTGTGAGTTAGACAATGGAGCAGTTTGCCAAGGAAGGTCACTGAGGCTCTGTCACTAGAGCTATTCTAGAGGAGACTAGAGAAAACCGTTAATATAAAGGACAATTTGGCATGAGTACAGGGAAATGGACTTAGAAACCCAGGATGGTTTTTCTAGGCCCTGCTTCCATTAATGTAAAGGAAAACCCTAGATGTCTATATGCTTCTCCAGAGATTAATCTCTCATTTGTTATAAATCTCAAAAGCTCCAAATAAATTGATTTTTTTTTAAAGTTTTTTTTTTTTATTTTGAAAAGTGGAAAATTTAAAAGTTGACTGTTGAAATTCCATAAGGATCATGGAGATTTCTTCATTGGTTCACCTTGTTACTTTGAGTCCCCATGCAATAATAATCCTGGAAGAGCTGGTTTGGCAATATTGAAATATCCTCATGACAGGCGTTTGGTCAGCCTTTTGGCCTGCTGGTTAAACCTATGCAGCAAAACAAGTGATAAAGTTTGGTACTCAGACCTGTGTTCTCTAGAGCACCAAGCTGGTTTGGACTTTGAGTAGTGCATAGGTAGAGTTCATCGAGCTCTTGCAGACACAGTGATTTTGTACAGCTTTGCAGTTAATTAGGAAGAGTGTTGGTGAGTGCTGTAGGTAATCATGTACAGCTTTTCTTGCTAAGAAGCATAATAGCTGCAATGTGGCATTGGGTTAAAAGTTGATGACAAATATCCTGAGGCCTATAGAGGGGGGATACCCTAGTCCCCCTCTTTTACATATGTGCAGGTTAAAATATAAGACTTGAAATCTTGCAACCTCTCATGTTTATTTTGTAAGTTTTCTTTCAGATGTGAATATAAAACTTGGAGGTTGGGGAGGGGGCAAAGAAACAGTTCTGCAAGGCTTGATTTGATGTCATAAATTAGCATGTGCTTTAGCCTGTGCGATTCTCATTCATTAGGCAGTCACTGCGGTTGGCCCCATGACTGGGCACACTTCCCTTGTAGATCCAGAGGTGGTTCTTCTCTCTAATAATCCTGCTCCTGGGCTTCGGTCAGGGTTTCCCCAGCAGTATAGTAGACTCTGTCTTGCCTCAGTTTGCACCTTCCAGTTAAGCGAAGAGAAAGTGTCATTTTTCACACGGTTTGCTGTGTCAAGCCAGTTATGTTGTAAGACTTTTAAGTGGGTCAAGTTTCACTTCAGGGTAAAGCCTGTCCAGCAGTTCAAGCTGGAGTGTTAAAATCAGAATTGCACACGTGTCCATAATGCTTTATATTTCTATTTGACTATTAAACTGTGCTCTCTTCTGCTTTGTTTAACTGAGAATTGTCCAAACCTGATTGATGATCATTCAGACTGGCATTGTGGATAGGGCTTGCTAATGTTTGTCTTCTGTTCATTCCAGTATATTTCCCTTTCCCCCAGTGTTGCAGATAACAAGGGAAGAATAAATGGACAGATAGCCATTGCAGAAGAATTGTATTGACTTTCTCTAAAGTGCAAAAGATGGAATGTGCAGGGATAGACGCGTTTGTAGACTTTCTTTAAGAATCCTGATCTTTCTCCCTTCTGTCAGATGCACATGTTAGAACTGGAAGCATATGGAATTAATTGAAAGTATGTCACAACTGAACACAGCAGAGAGACTAGTTCTTGCTCACAGACAGAAACAACACAACGGAGACCTCTTAAATAGTTTAAGTAAAAATGTCCTATTTAGAAAGGTATGTATATAACCTCTGTCACAGTTCAAGACAACTGCACCTCTCTTTATCCCTCATGGTCCATGATGGGTTTCTGGTTCCCTGCAGTCACCTCTCTTAGGCAAGAACCATGTATCTCTCTCACCTTAATGGGGACTTTCCTGGTCATGCAGTTTCCTGCCAACTTTGTGATATTTCTGGCAAGCCAGACTGCCTAAACAGCCTAGTGTCTGTGCTTTGATTTCGGCTCCAAGGCTTATGGATAGCTGCGATTCCAAGCAGTCCCAAGTTACCACACAGCTCTTTATAAGCAAGCCCATTTGTTTTTAAGAAGAAAGCATTACAGAGAAAGGCCTGTCCATTTGCTGGATCAGGAAGAAGGCTCTGAATCAGTTTAACCAAAAATCCTTCCTTTGACTCTTGGTCTCTGGAGAATCCAGTTTGAACTACTTAGTATATATGAGCTTCTCCAGATGCTATTATCTCTTTGGAGATGTAACAGCTTGGGTGAATTTAGCTAGTCATCCTCCACTGTTCTTAGTTTCTGGAGGAGCTGTGGTCACTCACCCCCATTGAATTACATAATCTTAAAACAGTGAGATTGCCCAACTGTATTACAGAAAATGGTCATATCCGTCATTATCTCCATCATATGAGCTGGTGCCTCTCAACAATGTAAAAACAAATAACTGTAACACTCTCCTTTTTCAGCCTGTGTGAATGGTAGCTTGATTTTGTTTACAGCATTTGCGTGAGAGAGAACAGCTTATTTATGGATGGCTAAATTGAAGAAATTAGTTTTTTGTGTCGTTTTGATTGTGATGAGGTTCTCCCTGCCTCCTCCATGTTTGAGTCTCATGGTCAAGTTCTGCCTCCCGTGGAAATTCTCTGGTACTGATGAGCCTTGCTATATTGGTTCATAGATTTGTTATCATACTAGAATGTAGCATTTATCGATGCAGGAGGAGAGCCAGTCTCTTAAGTAACTAGGACCAATCTATGGAGCTCTTTAAATATCAGGACAGCATTGAATTGGACTTTGAATTGGACTTCATATTCAATGGGGATCCAGTGCAGAGAGTGAGCATTGGAGTGATGTGTTCATAGCAGTCTGAGTTGCTAAACAAACAGATGGCTGAGATTTTTTTTTCAAGTTAGCGTTTTTCCATGGCATGAGGCTTCATTCATGGATAGGAGTTAATTATTAATTTCTGTTGCACCTGTTGTTTTTGCATCTGGGTTATGTTTTAAGTGTTGCTACTACACAGTGGCCTGCAAAGGTCTGGACATGGTGAAAAAAGAAGCTAACTGCTGAGGACTATAGGACTAGGGAGGCTTATGTGATATGCATGGGGATGGCTGAAGTACTGTGAAGTTGATGGTTAGAAATCATTTAATGAACAGAACAATTGATTAGTTGATCATTTGGGAGTGTCATTTTTAAACTTTGCTTTGAGCTTCTTTTTGGGACAGGAAGAAGCTGTGAAAAATAAATTGTAAGCTGATGAAAATACTGCCTAGGTTAAATTCTTGTCTCTTTTTTTTTTTTTTTTTTTTTGAGAGAGAGAGAGGGTTGCATGTTTTTTAAACATGTTGGAAAACTAAGTGGTTGAGAAAGCTAATTACTCTTTTGGTAGATGATGACCCTGAATATCTGTTTAAAACATGTAATAAAATAAAAACTTGGGAAGCAGTGCTTTGTTTAATAATATGTGTGAGTTTTTAAGTCTTAGACTGTTGCAGTATTTACAGTGAAAGTTTAAGTACACAGTCATATGAACAGTAAACATAACCTATTAATGAGGGTTATACCTAGATCATGTTTTATTTTTTAAGTATTTCAGTTCTCACCGGCAAAAGTTATAGCAGAAGAGTCTAATAAACTTGCTCACATATTCATTTACTCAGTAAATTAGCTAAGCTTTATCTTTGAGTGCATAGGAAACTAGTCTTCAGTAGTTTTAGGAAAAGTATGTCTCTAAGGACTTTGTAGACTAGAGGGTGCGCCTTTTCATTAGGTGTGCTTGCTTTTTGGACTGGGTTCACTGTACTAATCATTAGTCATTTCATATTTGGACTGCCAAGGAATTGTAGACAGGAATCCTGTGAAGTTAATGTCAAGTGAAATACTAACTATTAGATGCTTTCTGCACTTAAAACCTTTTAGGTGGGATGAATTGTTTAACTGCGAATGAAAAGATTAACTAGTAATTTATTGCTTTAACTCATCTTGTTTCAGAAGTACAGGAATGAAGTTCCTGTTCTTGCCAGTACCACTTTTGTGATGGCAGGGGCTGAGAGCGAGTTACTTTGCCTGCCTGTTGTCTTGAAAATGGCTGGATGTTATGCATTCCTTCTGAATATTCTCTCTCCCACAAAATGTTCCTGGTATGAAAATGGCTCAAGAACATAATAAATTGTCAACACTATGAGGTGTTAAATGATCACTAGAAGATGATTCCTGTTTGAAATAACTGTATCCTAGGCAACATAACTCTGGAAACCAGAAGCTGAGATGGGTTAACTCAATATACAGTTATTGCAGTGTTCCTTCCTAAACTGAAATGTCTAATTGTCTCAGATATATTTAATTAGTCTAAATATATTTTTCCACTGGAAGCAAAGGGGAAACAGTTTTGAAACAGCATAAACAGCTGGATAAAAATGAGAAGCTGAGACAGCTGTTCCTCATAGGCACATGGCTGGTGAGTTAAAGGGAAGCAGCAAATTAGAATCTAGTGATTTGCTTGAGGTGTGGGTTCTGAATGCTGCCACAGAGTTGAATCATTAACTCTCCATTATCCTGTGCTCTGGCTGACTCCAGTATAATTAATATGAAGCTCAAATGTGAGTATTCAAAGTGAAGATGCAAAGAGCTGTTGAGCTCTGCAGCTACTGAAATACCCAATGCCTGCCTAATTTTAACCATTTCTCAGAAAACATCATTCACCTAGGTCGAATGGAATGGAAGAAACAATGGTTCCTTATCTGGAAGGGCTTGGGAGAAGGCTGGCCAGGGCATGCTAATTCTCTTGTGTAAAGAAGTGTAGAGCAGAAGGTGAGGAGGTGCAGAGGGCCTCACATGCACCTGCGTAGATGGTCATGTCAGCAGCAGAGAAGCCCTACAAAGAGGTTTGGAGAGGGTAGAAATGTAGAGGGGTTTAGGGAAACAAGTTAAATCAATACCTCTGTGCTTTAACAGTTAAGTTTAGAATCTCTTTTTCAAGCCCCACTTGTAATGTGTATTTGCTTGACTATTCTTGTTAGATAGAAATAATGGAACAAATTCTGCTCTGATTCGTCAACATTCCTGTAGCACTTTTTTAGTGCTCTTCCTCATCTAGTTTATTAACTCAGTGCTTGTAGTCTGTTCTAGTATTCAGGAGACCATTATTCAATTCCCTTTCCTGGTCTCTTGCTTTCTGGGTTGGCAAGATAGGGGAATTCTGCTGTCTGTGCCTTTATAACTGAACGGTGATTCATGAGGTGATAAAGGAATGGCAATGATAGGATCCAAAGGAAGTACTCTTCATTCTCCTTTCTCCAAAAGAGCACCACCAGTGGAGTTTGTTCATTTTTATTTATAGGCATCCCTATAGCAATTATCTCTGTAGCATCATAGCCTGAAAAAGATACATGGCTGTGTTTTCATGACATTTAGTGAGATATGGAATGGTAAACTCCATTTTACAAGTGGAGAGCTGAACCCTCGCAATTGGTGGTGACCGGGCCCATGCCACACAGGAGGAGCTAGACTTTGAACCCATCTCTCTTGAGTCCTATTCCAATGACTTGACTCCTAAACTATTTTTTCTCTTGAGTGAATCCTGTAACATCAGTTGTTAAAAGCATTAGATCTGGGAATGGAAGATTCAGACAAGCTTCAAACAGGATGTTTAGAACCAAACTATGCTACAAAATCAACGTTTCCTTGCCAGCGTGAAAAGAAAACATGGCACTAGGACTGCATTAGTGATTGGTGTTTTAGCATATGCCATACACATTCTATTTAGATCTAGAACAAAACAGTTCTTTAACACTGTATCTTCTGACCATATTATAAGAGAAAACATAAGATACCCCTAACCATAGCTATGTGCTTAGTATGGTTTCTTTTTGTAGTATAGACAAGCCCTTGGA
This sequence comes from Pelusios castaneus, assembly GCA_007922175.1. NCBI lineage: Eukaryota > Metazoa > Chordata > Testudines > Pelomedusidae > Pelusios > Pelusios castaneus. The sequence goes on along the minus strand of ML685848.1, from coordinate 7,829,800 downwards.
AAACTATAATTTTGTCTTGTGAAAGGGCTAAAGAAAAGATGAAGCTTGGTTGGACAGTGAATTTTGGTCCATGGCCGTTAGTAATTGAGTTAATGCATCTGCCAAGAGTCAAAGAACTCGTGCTCTGTGATATTCTGCTTTGGGGTAGTGGGAACAATTTCATTCTTGACTTCTTGAAATTAGAGACCTGAAGTTACATTATGCAGAATTTATGATTGCTATATTTGAATGACTTTCCTGTTTTGAAAATGGAAGAATGAGAATACATACATGAACGATCAGTATATTGTTCCTAACTAATAGAAGATCTGAAATAACCTTAACCAGGGCTGGATTAAGGCCTGGGGGGGGGGGGGGGGGGAGGTGCAGGGCTGCCTCTCTTGTGCCCTCCCGTTGCCCTGGTGTCCTGCCTGGGAGTAGGGTGCTCCCCTTGGGTGTCGTCACGGGCTCTGGAGCCACAGCCGGCGGAAGAGGTTCTGGGGGGCCCCAGCCCCGCAGCTGGTGCTGCTGCAGATGGTAGGGAGGAAGAGGGCCGGAGGGGGCTGGGCAGGCAGACTGCTGAAGTGAGCAGCAGCAGCCCTCCACTCAGGCAGGGGCCAGATTTTTGAGGGGCGATGGGGCCCCCCTTTAGTCCAGGGCCAGAGGCTGCAGCCCCTACAGCCCCTGCCTTAATCTGGCTCTGACCATAACTATATCTGATAATAAACAGTACTCATTGTATGATTGTATTTGGTGAAGAATTTGTAATAGCAGTAGTAGTTTATAGTATATTGGTCATTTAGGGACCTCCTGAGCTGGTGTAAATTGAGCTACGATTCACACAAGTAGAGCATCTTACTCATTGTGAGCACTAATCTACTGGGCCCGTTACTATTTTTATACCAAGGAAGTAAAATAATCTGAAAATACCTATTAGCCTAAATATAAAAGTATTTACATTATTTTACTTTATGCAGAAACAGTGTGGCATGGTTTTAAAAAAAATGTTGCCTTTTTGCTTTTTTCATGTAGCGCTAGGCATAAATTTTGTGCCTAGGCTTGAAAATAGTGACAGTGCAGAGGCTTGGAACTAACTTCCTAGTGATATCTGCTCATAAAATTGGTTTGCCTCAGAAAGTGTTTTATTTGGCATATATTAGAAATCATAGCTTTCCCTGTGATTTTTTTTTTTTTTTTTAAAAGGCTTATCAGCTCTGATGCACCAAAATGTAGCCTTTTAATGAATTGTTAATCAAATTTGTAGAAGATTGTGACTTAATGACTGTATGAATTCTTAAGAACATGGAAAGAGAAAAGTCTGTTGTCTTAAAATGCTAACAGCTGACATTTAGCCCATTCCCGTGCACAGTGAATGTAAATTCCTTATTTCATTTGTTCCCAGCAATAGAGGCTGTTTATTGGGAAGAATTAGTGTTTAACAATTTGCAATGAACTTATCGCTACTCCAAAAGCACAAATTTTGGAAATTTTTGTTATGGAGGATATAAATTTGTTTTTTCTTATTGGACAAATTCACGTATAGCTGTTTCTTTTTTTAAAAAGAGGCTGCATTGCACCGATTTTTCTTTCTCTTAAGAGCAGTTGTAAGTGCTGCTTTACAATAAACTAACTTAGAAATTGTTACCTACAACTGATCATGGTCATATTTCTAAGTGTATTAATGATGATTATTGTTTTCACTTTAGTTTTCTACATTCATGCACCTTCTAAATTTCCTTCAAGGAAAATGTACCTAACTCTAGACTTAGATTAATTTCTTGTTTTGTAGAACTCATTAATATCTGTCTGACTCATGGTTTGTTTTTGTTTTTTGGGGGGTGGGGGGGTGGGATGAGGGATTGTTTCCCTTTTCTCCTTGGGTTATGAAAGATTTGGGTCTGTGCTCTTTGATACCTGAGCCCATTACATGGTGTCTCCTAAATACTACTTTAGATTATTTTGTCCCTGCTGAAACTCTCAAACTTGAATGTTTTTACTTCTATTTATTCAACATATAAATACTTTTGTGATTGTCATAATTTTCTATAGTATATCTAAATCCTTTTATGATTTAGAAAATGCTGTGTTCTTCAGTTAAGTAAAACCATTGTTGTATTAATTATAACGTCACAGTAGTGACTCTGACGTTAAGGTTGAGAAGAGACGTTCTTTAGACACGCCTCTTCTGCTGTTAACTTTTTACATTATTCCCTTTGAACTGAGATATTGGTCCAAACGGGAATTTTGTTTCTACTACAATACTGTTCAATTAGGTAATCACTAAAAGCCCAATTTTGTAATTTTTAGAATGGTTGCTGAAGTTGAAGTGTGTTTGACTAGCGCTGATACAGAACTCTTACTGAGCTCCTAATCTTAACTGCATCCCAATTGAAGAGAACAGTGTACTAAGAAAAATTCTGTTTGCCCAAAGAAAAGTGTAGCAGACTATTTTAGTGTAGTTGGTGATTATGATTGTAGATGCCATCTTTCTCCCCATTTGAGCCTTCCTGAGCATTACAAACAAGGAGTTTGGTGGCACTTTTAGAGACTAACAACAAATGTATTTATCGCATGAGTTTTTGTAGGAGAAAATCCCACTTTGTCAGACGCTTGAAGTGGGATTTTCTCCTATGAAAGCTCGTGTGATAAATAAATTTGTTAGTCTTTAAAAGTGCCACCAGACTCCTTGTTTGTTTTGCAGGACTAGACTAACACGGCTAGCCTTTTGGTTCTTGAGCATTGGTATTGTTACAATAATCACTTGTAGCTGTCCATGGGTCTCTGTTCAGATGGATTGCGTGCGTGCGTTTGTTTTCTCTCTCTCTCAGAAGTAACTCTGGCAATGAGATTTTGCTTGTTCAGTGCAGAAGGAGTCAATGTCTTAACAGCATTCTGTTCCCTGAACTTATCTTTCACACATCTACATATAGTGTACATAAGGGTACTTGGTCCTGCCATGAATGCAGGGGACTGGACTCGATGACCTCTCATGGTCCCTTCCAGTTTCTGTGATCCTGTGTATGTCTTGAAAGCTCCCTTTTGGCAAGCTGTGGAACTCTGAAAGCTTGTGCCAACTAACTGTGAAATGTGCCACTTCCACCAATATCCTACAGTAAAAAAGTCTGGTTTGAGTAGAACAGGCTGTACACAGTAGTTGGTACGATGTTAACTAGGAATACTGGAGAGTTCCCATATCACTGCTTATCCCCCTTCACTTTTAATGTTTGAAGAGTTGAAGTGCTATATTTCTCTTGTAGGACAAGTGCATCACAAGCTGGCTGCAGAGAATAAAGGACTTCTCCAATAGCTCCTATATGACAATAGCACAAGATATACAATTGATTTTGTCTCATAAGTCATTGTTCTGTAGTTTAAAAGTTTTAAATGGATATATTAGCATGAAGTTAATACTCGTTCATTATCCATTCTTTTCAGAGAGAAGAAGCTAATAAGATATAATTGGAAACACCTGATCAGGGTGCTGCTATTGCTTTTCAAGCAGCTTTACAGAGTATTCAAAGATAGAAGTGTTAAAATAACCTAAAATGGTATCACTGAGCAAGGAAAACAAGAACATTAAAAGTTAAGTCTGCTGATGTGTCCTTAATTCACCTGGGTGTGCCTAGGCATTGATGCAGGCCAGAGGTCAATATGTATGTGATGAGGCTGTACTACAGGATGAACTCTGGGTTCATTCTTGATTTCGCTTTTGTTTGGACCACCCTTTCAGTGTTTTACAAATAGTCTCATTTGATGTTGAACCTTGCATCAATTCGTAGAGTATTCTTTGTTTGTTTTTAGGTAACCATCTTGAAGGGGAAGTAACAGAACTTAAAAGCTCCTTTTGACTGAGAAACTTGTAATTATGATTCACATTTAGCCTACGTTCAAAGGAGGAAAGTCCCTTGAAACATAAACAACTTGCATGGCATCTATTCCTCATTCTGAAGTTGTAACCTCTATAGGCATATTCAGCACTTCGTAAATATCATAAAATTTTCTACTGTTTACTTCATTTACTGAAAATGTATTTCTTTCAGTATTCATATTACAGATGAAGACTTGTTTCTTCTCTGAGTCTTCTCCTGTAACATTTAGTGACCTTACATATTCATCTGTATTAGACTTTTAGCTCTGCTGCATGTTACTACATATATTGTAAAAAACATGAGGCCATGTCTTGGTTCATGGGGAATTCAGCATTAAGGTTGAGAATGAACTCTTATTATGTTTCTCCTTTTTTAAATTGATACTGGCTTTTTTGGTCATTTGTGAATTGCATTCTTGACTTTGGCCTAGAAATTATTTTTTTCCAAGATTCTGTAAAATCTGTGGTGTTACATGAAAAATTTCCCATATAAGAAATTTTGCAAACATAACTCAGTGATGACTGTTTTCTTCAAACACGACTTGGTTTGAAGCTCCTAATGAGATTATTTGGGGAAAGGAGTACCTGGGTGAAGGTAGATCAGATGCTCAGTTACTATCTTGATAAGGGACTTGCAAATTTCTAAGGAACAAGAGAGATTTGAAGATAATTGGATACTGTAAAATCTCACGGATGATTGAGTCTTTTGGGAGATACATCTAGGTGAAACAACAATACACAAAATTTATGCATCAGTAGGTCAGAAGTCATGAGTTCATTTCCCATCTTTCCCTTCATGTTCTGTACCTACTTAGTACACACACTTCCTGTATCCTTTTGCTTCTGTTGAGCCTGAAGGGAAGTGTGGTATACAGGACACCCGTGAAAAGATTACTCGTGATTTGAGGGGGGGAATGTTTGATATAGCATTTTCTGAAGAGAAGCTGACTTCAGAAAGAAAATGAGTAGCAGCATTGTGGACCATATAGATTCTGCTGGAAGGTGATGGCTTGGTGTGCTTAGTAGTATTTACTTTCCTTGGAAATACAGATTAAATCTTGACAGAGCTGTCTCAACTTTTCATTCTGAATTTAGATACATTAAGTTTGGTGCATTTTACTGTGTAGATTGTTCAGGCAACACCTAATTGAAATTCTTTTTGCCGTGTGTAGGTGCCAGGGTCCATGATGCATTCTGTAAGAGTAAAGGGTTGCCCTGCTGTCTGTGTACATTTCCTCTTTCTACCGTTGTGCAGTGTCCTGTTTGCTGGCTGGCTTCTGGCCTCTGCTACAGAAGCTGGTGTACTTAATTGCTTCTGAATGTATCAAATGTATGTAGTGCTTCAATGTGAAAGACATAATATAAATGCAAAAGAATACACAGTACATGCTAAATCAGAATGGTTGCTTTCGGGGGATGTATCACCATGTTTTCTGAGTAGGAAAGATTGGCGAGAGGCCATGTCACAAAAGCATTCTGAGTCCTACTCCCCATTCTTAATCCAGTTCAAGGTTTTAGTTTGGATAATAAAAGCTTTTATTTAAACCCTTGTTCAGGGGTTAAACTATGCCGGAACGCCCCGGAATGGCCCACAAATTTGCCGGGCCAGCGTTCTGGGGCCCAAAAGAAGAGAAAACTCTGGTAGAACACATGTTCCACCCTGCCCTGGTTGCTGGCCAGGCTGGGGAGTTTTCAAATCTCCTGCCCTGAGCACGCTCATAAAGAGCGTGTTCAGGGCAGGAGAGGCCTGGCCAAGCAGTGACTGGATGCCCCGGAGCTGCTCCGGCCAGGTTAGGGGGTGGTCCGGGAAGCTGCTGGGGAATGGGAGGTCTGGGGAACCACCAGCCAGTGGGGCTGGACGGGGGGGGAGGGATGTGGAATCGGCAGGGCCGGGCGGGGAGCCAGTGGGGAACAGGGACCGGGGATCCGGCGGGAATGGGAGGGCCAGGCTGGGAGCCGTCGGGGATCAGGGAATGGGAAGGCCGGGGGTGTGCCCGAGCTGGGACAGGACTCAGGTTCAAGGGCTCTAAGAGGACTGGGGGTATGGGGAGAATTCCCAAGGGTCCGTGCTGGGGGCCCAGCCCAGCCCAGCCCAGCCCAGCCCAGCCCAGCCCAGCCCAGCCCAGCCCAGCAGCTGGGAGCCAGGCTGTGGCTGCTTGCCTCCCCTCTGGGTTGGGGATGCATGCATCCCTTTCTTTCTTTTCTTTCTTTCCTTGTCTTTTTTTCTTTTATTTAAAAAAAAAAAAACCTTAAAAAAATTAATTTTAATTAAAAACCTTTAAAATATTTCAATTAAAATTAATTCAAATTTAATTCATTAAAATTTAAACCCAATTAATTTTAGTTGCAATAAATTTTAATTCAATTAATTAATTTTTAATTTAACTTTAATTAAATAAACTGCTGGCCCTTCAGGGTTTTAAAATCTGTGTTTTGAGCCCTCCACCAAAAAGATTGGGAACTACTGATTTATAATGCAAAATTTTAAGTATGTTTATTTGCTTTCTCTTTGTCTTTCTAATGATACCGCTGTCTTGAATGGGGGGGGGGGGGGGGAAAAGAAACTGTGGCACAACTAAAGACTAACAAATGTCTCTAGTTCTGATAATTCCTTGTATGAAAAGGTTTCAGTGACGTGACCCTCAGGCCAATATCCTAGTCCTCATGTGGCCCTTGTGCAGATTTAAATTTGAGACCCCGTCCTAAATAGTGTTATTAGGTTACCATGCGTTTAACATCTTTTATTTGGGTGGTGTCACTCACCATCCAGACCTTACTACTTCACAGCAGTTAAATGGTGTTGATACTGGTCGTGTTTTGCATACCAACGTTGTTTGTGCTGACATAATAGACCATGTATCTGTGGACATGAAACATAATTTGTGTTCTAGTGTCATTTCTTAGCAATATCAAATTTCCATTTTAATTGATGAGAGTACAAGTTTAAGTAAACTTTCTTGTCTTGTAATTTACTTGAATATAACTTTTGATGCAAAAATTGGTGCTGTTACATTTTTTCTTGATCTGGTTGAACTAGGTAGCAATGATGCTGATGGCGTAGTATTAGTTTTGCTGCAGTGTTTGACAGCACATGGGTTCATAGAGGAATTTCTCAAGGATAATTGGATTAGTTTAGGTGTAGATGGAGCCTCTGTCATGTTAGGCAGTAAGGCTGGTGTTGCTGCAAAATCAAAGACACAATTGCCACTTTTGATAAGTTGTCATTGTTTTAATCACTGGTTGGAATTGGCCGTGGCTGATGCTATCAAATACTGCAGTGAAGTGAATCATTTTAAATCGTTTGTGGATTGAATGTATGCTCTGTACAGTCAGTCGCTGAAGTGCTTCAGATAGTTGGCTGACTGCGAGTGATTTGGAAGTCCAGCTTTTCAGGACTGGTTGCGTACTTGATGTATGTTGGGTTGCCTTTAGCTGCTGCACTGTACAAGCTGTTTGGTGCCATATGCAGCCTTCCATAGCCACTTCTTGAAAAAATGAGAAGGGAAAGATGAGAAGCAAAATCTGCTGGCATGGCAAAAAACCTGGAGAATCCAGTTTTTGTTAAAAACTTGGGTCTTATGCTTGATGCTCTGGAGGAACTTGCAGACCTGTCCTTGGCGTTGCAAAAAGCTGATGTTACATTATCTACAGCAAGTAAGTTGATAAGTCGACAAGTTCAGGTGTTCATAGTTCATAGAGAGTGTGATTCAGAGTTCTACCAAGAGGCTTGTGAGGTGATTGCTGCAGGTTGCTTTAAAGGTGTATGTGTAAACATGTCTGTGATTGCTGGGAAGCAAATTGAAATTTCTAAATGTCAGTTTTACCAGACCGTAGCGGACTGTATGAATCCTAGATTGTTGCCAAACTCAGAAAAACATCTAAGCCGTGCTGTTAAAACACTTAACCCATCACGTTTCACTACAGAGCTGTCACCGGAATTTGGTGAAAGTGACAACATTTTTGTATTCCAAGTTTGGCATTGCATTTAATGAAGTGAAATGTACATATCGGGAATATAAAGATCACGATACTTATTGTGTTATGCAGTCTTTGCTAGTTTGTGGCTATAATTGATATAGACATAAACGCCATATAAAATTATAAATATGTTTATGAAGCGATAACTGATGCATATGGTACTGAGAAGTGGTTGCAAATGCCTACCTGGGCTGGGGCCCGCACATGCATGAAGGGGGCCCAGAGATTAGGACGGTTGTGGGGCTGGTCAAATTATACTTTAATCACTGCCCTTGTTTAACTCAAGCATTTTCCATCTGTGACCTACAAAAACACCTGCATTAATAAGGAATACTAAGATTCCAGGATTCCTAGGCAGAAGATTTGTATCGTGGAGCGCTCCAGTTTTGATTAACGCAAGCCCAGCCACTTTTAGAGCATAATTTCTTGCAGGTCTTTCATCTAAGGGGAAGGGCTAGAGAGCCATTTTATAAGCCGTATCTGTGCTAGAGAAATAATCAAAAAATCCCACGGGTATTAATGCCATTTCAACTGAACAAGAGTTGTTATTCCTGGAACCACAAGTATAGGCAGCTCCCCTGACTGCTTGTTGCAAATTGTGTGGAGGTGTTGAAAATGGGGTTGGCAGCTAGTTTGCTTGTCTAGAATGGCTTTCACAATGCTGCTAACATCAGTTCATCTCAACTAAAGTTCACACCAGTGGGGTATCTTTTAATAATGTATCTTGTGTAAAAAGGGCCACGAAGAAAGAAAGGAAAAAGGGAAGAAAAACACGAAGGTGGAAGTGTCATAAGTAAAGAGTTGGAACATTTTATTTCAATTTCTAATTTGTATTCTACACCTAGTTATTATGAGCAGACATTTTATAAATACCAATATCGAATATTCCTAGGTTTGTGATTTGTGGAGTGAGAAATGGTTTGTTACTAATGGCAGCTGGAGGTGTCTCCCAAAACAGAAAGAGATGGCTGCTGCCTGCCCCAAGGATAGCAAATGGTAGAGTTACTTAATTGAGGCAAAATTAGCATAAATTATACTTAGGGGATGGATTTATCTATTGCCAAGTAAAACTGGTGAAACAGGTGTTAAATTTTAATCTGAGTGCTGTGTGGTTTTTTGTTTCTTTTTAAAATATCTAAATTAACAAAATTAAGGGATATGTTTTTCTGCCAAGCAATGGTCAAGGGTGTCTGGATGCTTGGGAAGCATTAAATTAGGTAGTTCATGATTATGGAATTTACAGACTTCAGTGGAAATGTGTTTTTCTTCAAAAATGTAAAGAAACGCTATGCAGAAAACCCTCTTGGATGCTATGTCAAAGCAGTGAAGTCAGGCAATCACGTCATAAAAGTCAGAGTTAAATATGAAAGTTTAGCCTTAAATTTGCCCCTCTGTGCTTATACATCATCCCACATTTGTATTATCATAGCAACTAATGTCAGTTAGGCTTTCTTATATAAATATATAATATGCACATTCTTCTGGCTTTGTTTCTTTTTCTCTCCTTGACAAAGAAAGCAGTGTTGAAAGAAAATGGGTCGAGTACTTTTTAAAAGTGAATGTTTGGAGCGTGCAGGTTAAATCTCTTCCTTGGAGTTTGTCTTCACTGCTCTGTTAGGGCTTGTCTATACTACAAATATAAATCCATCTATGTTAGGTCAACTCACAGCCACCGCAATAATTACTGCAGTAGCTGATGTCCACACTATCCTCCTTGGGTCGTTGGTATGTGTCCTCACCGGGAGTGCGTCCATCAATTGAAGAGGGGCAGTCTGAGGAGCGGAGAACCCAGTAGTTCAGCTCTACTTGCTGTCAGCTACCTACTGGGAGCCTGGCTGATCTCCCCCCGTCCCCCCCCCTTCCTTGCTGAGAGCAGCTGCCTAGCACTTCTCCCCTCCCTGCTGGGAGCCAGGGGAAGCCTCCAGGGGTTTCCTTCCCTTTCCCAGGTGGAAGCACCCTGGGGCTTCTAAGCCCTAGGGAGTGGGGTCCAACTGCCCTGGCCCCCCACCCCCCAAAGAATGACAGATAAGTACAGATGTAAGGAAACTCAGTGTCTGTATTGACACTGCCTCATCCTATCTCTGCTGCCATAAGATTTACATCTTTCCTTGAGGGATATTCTATCATGTCTGCATATGAAGGGAGTTGCATCGGTGGGAGGAGCATTTCAATGTATACTCCTCCACTGTGTTGTGGATGCTAGAGTAGACCGACCCTTAATCTCTCTTTGAGTTAAGAGGTACTTTAAGCTTGAACTAGCACTGCAGGCTTGTCCGTGCGGATGGGTTGTAGCTTGAGTACTGCTGATGCATGAGCTAGTCTTGTAGATCCAGCTTATAGCTCAAGTTAATGCCATTTATCAGCTCTTAATCTATCACTGTGTTGCTAAATCACTGTGAAATATTCCGTGTGACCACTCACTTGAGTTTGCCTACCCCAAGTGTAGTTTATAACAGTCTCTTCATAAACATTTGGAAGACATGTCTACATAGCAGCTGGGAAAATGCTTTCTAGCACATATTGGCAGATGTGCTATCTCTGCTTGAGCTTGTTCCCTTGTATCCAGAAAGAGTGATCACGTGTTTGCTACTCTGGGAAGCAGCCTCCTAACTGGTCTATAGATATACTGACTGTGCCGTAACGTGAGCTAACTTCTGCAGTAAAGGCAAGACTGCTTCCTCAGTCGTTTTTAGGTCTACTCAAAGCTTAGAGTGAATTAGAGCATTGGCTGTCCGTGTTTAGGGGGCACTCAAGTTTAAATGTTGGTAATTTTAGACACATTTTCCTCTGACATGAATAGTGCAGTTGTAAATGAGCAGTGTGTATTATAACTTACTGTAAGGTGGTAGTTCCCAGATATGAGTGGTGCACTGTACGTGTTTAATAGAAACTCCAATTTCTTACTGTAGGCAATGCTTGTAATGCTGCCCATAGTTAAGGTTGCCTCCACACTTTCCATTACAGTATCCTGTTTTCAGCTGCTGACAGCTATGCCAAATCGAATGCGTTAAAGCTGAAATCTTCAAGGCTAGGTGCCTCCTTCCGGCTAAATTCTTTTCACAGAAAGTTTCAGCAGCAATTTCCAAGAACAAGGTTAGGGAAAAACATATTCCCTCCTCCTCCTCCCCCCCTTAAAAAAACAAACAAACAAACAAACAACCATGTCACTGAGAAACATTATTTCCACAATGCTTTGAAGCAGGGACTTGAAATTTGGGGTGGCCTTTTGTGTTAGAGAAATGCCTTTGACTTCCCTATAAAAGGACAGCTGCCTAGTCATCACCCCTTCATGGCTCGATGTGGGTCTGCAGGCCCTGCCTCGATTTCCTTTCCACATGTTCCCAGGAATAATCTACAGAGGCTTATGTTCAGTAACAAATCCCTTTCTTGGGGACTGATTGTTTAAAATAAAACAAACCTGAAGTAAACTCTCTTCCTACTCACCCTAGTCTCCAGTTGGACACAGCTCCTCTGTCCTGAGGTGTCTCTGGCTCCAAGCCTCTCTGCTAGGTACAGTTATCAGCCCCTCTCAGGCTCTGTGAAATCAGTTTGTCCCCTTGAGTTTGGGAGATTGCAGAGACCCACTTCTTGGGCCTTTGTCTGCTAGATTTTCAGACCACTCCTCCAGCATTTTCCCCTGCTTCTTTCTTCTTGAGCCATTTCAGCATCTCTCCTCTTGCTTCACCTGAGTGCATCCAGTCTCTCCAGTGGATTGAATGAAAGACTGTCTTATGTATACCCATAAGGAGGGCAAGTTAAAGATCCATGGGTGACCTTAAAGCTGACTTTTCCTAACTACCAGACTGTTCTAAGACATGAGCAGAAGGGGAAAGTTAAGTTGGAGCATTCATCATTAACTATATAGTTCCTGACTTTTGTGTGCTTCATTTCTGAAGCTTGCCACTCAATGCTATCCATTTCAGTTTGCAATGTCTATTACAATTCACTCCACTTTTGAACTCTTCAGCGTACAACAGTTTGAACTGCTCATTTGGAGCCCTTCATGGTTGGCAGCCTCACTATTCAATATGTTCTTGCTGTATTTTACACACACTGTATGAAAAAGTTAAATGATTCTGTTAAGAAGCTTGTATACAGTTTATACTTAGTATCCAAGGGGTTGATCGAGGGTCTAATTAACAAGGTCTAACTAACCTCCTCCCTATGTAAGGTGAAGTGTGGATGACACTGATGAAAAGCAATAAAAGGAAAAATGAAAATACCGGGTTTGATTAATTTTCTTTAACACTAAATATTCCGCTGCTCTACTCGGATGAATCTTTGCAAACATGGGCTGCATTATTCCTTTTATTCTGTGCCAAGATTCAGCTCAGCAGATTCTTCAGCGGAATTATAAACTTTTAAAAATTTCTATATAATGAAAATGTTGACAGACTATTAACTACAGTGGTACAAATGCATTGCTCTAACATGCATATAGTTGTCTCAGGTTGCTGAATACATTAAACAATATGTGTATTATATATGCAGTAAGGAGATTTGTGTGTAGTTTTTGTGGCATGTCATGCCATTCTTTCTGACATGTTGGCTGGGTATCATTCAGTGAGCTAAGATTTTAGGCTGCGGCAGTGCTGGGATCCTGCTGCATAATTGCCATTCTGGAAAAGGCCGAAGAAGCATTTAACATGTTGCATTTAATCACCATTCCAATTACAGCGTCACTGAAGCAGATCTGAGTTTTCCTACTACCAATTCACTGGAACTTCTAAGTTGTAAAGAATCAGTACCTGGCATGCTGGAACGTCTCAGGGCTTCTGTGCGCAGCGCGGCAGAGCACTCCACTGTGATTTGTAGAGAGCGCCCATGTGCTATACTTTAACTGCCTTATGTAGACCTTCCAGGTGTGCTCTTAAGGCACTAGTACATGTTCATGCAGTCTGAATGGGGTACCATTTAAAGTGCATGAGCAGGGTTTACATGGGGCAGTTGAAGTGCAGCATGTTAGAATGCTCTATAGATCACACATCTACTGTGCTTTGCTGGCTGCACAGACAAGCCCTTAGTTGCAATAAATATACAGTTTCTGGGTTTTGCCAATTGCTCTGAAATAGCATGTAGTGTTCAACTGTATTTCAGGCTAACTATCACTTGCATACACACAGCCCTCTGATAAAAGAATAGAAGCAGTATTTAGGGAAATCTGACTCTACTCAGGCATTAAGGGGGTGCATCAAGGGTAGAAAAATTGTTATGCTTTTTGAGAGTGAAGTGGGTGCATCTGTGGTACAAGTGATCACACGTTAATAGCCCAGTTCAGCTGTTCCTGGAGAAAGGCAAGAGAATTTTCTATCACAGACACCGTTAGGAAGCTGAGTTTTTTACATTGCTTTTTAGCGGTGGGCAGGAAAGATCTGCTATTAGTTTTTAAGTATGTGTTTATAAAATAAAGTGGTGGGGGGAGGGAAAACAAACCAGATTTTCAGTCCACTGTGAAACATGACTTCATGACAAAGCCATTAGTTTCTCTGAGCTATTTACCCAACACTCCTTTCCAGAAAATACACTTCATTGGAAAAGCAGGGGGTTCTTGGCTATTAAATTGGTTTCTGGGCATCCTCCATTTCTCTCGAATGCTCAAAACCGAACATTTACCTGTTCTTGAGGTTCTAGATCATTTTCTCATTTAGATGTTAGTTACTGTACTTAAGCACGATATATCTAGCAGTCTTTGCTCTAGAGATTCACAGGTAGGGTCTTAATTGTGCTCTCTGGTTTTAAAAAAAATGGGTTTACATATTGTATTTGTGGAATTTATTGCACAAACACTGGCAGGTACTGAGGGGGATTTTGTGCCTTGAGTTGTTTCACACCTTATGGTAACACTTAGCCATACTGTTAGTAATAAATAGAATACTTAATGGAATAGTGAATCCAGTAAAATGCTTTGAAATGTTCTTATTGGAATGGGTAATCTCAGATCTTGATACAGTTTCATTGAGGGTAAGTAGAAATAGAATTTACAAGAACAGTCATAGTGCTGTTTCGGGTTGGTAGTAAATTTAATACCAGTATATATTTCAGATTCCAAATCTATTAATCTTTACAAATAAATCTTAGTCTTTAAAAGTGCCACAACACGCTGTTTGTCTTTCTGCAGTAGACTAACACAGCTACCCCTTTGGAACACAATGATAGTGTCTCTCTGCACAGCTTTCATTTTCTATTATGGTCCCTGGCCATACACTACCCCGCCCCCACTCCCCCAGGCTGAAGTCAGGCTTTTGAGGCTTGAGCCCCAAAACCTTTTTTAACTTGGTGGTGGAAGTGGATATAACTGTTTGATTAGTAGTGAGTCAAGATTTTAAAAGTGTGAGTGTGTGAGAGAGAGAGAGAGAGAGAGAGAACATGCATTCACATATGTGTTTCTAAACCTTTAAAATGGCATCTTAACTTATTGGGGAAATCTGCCCACCTTAGCTGAGAAAATAAAAGATGGCAGTTCAAAGGACCTTAGAAGTATTTTTTGTTACATAATAGTTAAGTATATTTCTTTATTGCTAGTGTATAAATATCTCTGTAACTTTAGTTTTGTTTGAGGGAAGACTTGTACAATTTCTTCCTCTTTCAAAGTCCCTATGTTGCTGCTACTACTTTCTCCTCTATATTTAATGGAACATTGTGTTCTCTTTTGTTGCTCCTTGCCTATCTGAACGTAAAAAAAGGAGGTCTATCAAAATGTTACATCTGATCATTCTTTATCATCTGGGATTTTTCAGCTGCCGTGAAATATCCTTGCCTCTAATTTTCTGTTTCATGCCACTTGACCTGTTAGGTTGTTTCACTCCACGGTCAATTAATGGTTCCTTTTTTGATAACTGTACCTTTTTTAACCTAATATTCTCTCTCTAAGCCAGTGGTTCTCAAACTTTTAGTATTTGCTCCACCTTTCACACAGCAAGCCTATGAGTGCTTCCCTCCTTGTAAACTAAAAATATATTTTTTATATTTACCATATTTTTAAATACTAAATTTATAACCCTATTGTTTAAAATGAATTTACCTTTTCCCATTGCTTTAAATTAAGACTAATACACATTTTTGAACTATTGTTATAAACAGAAAAGTTCTTTTTAAAAATAATTACTGTTTAATACGGGGAGGTGTGAAGAAACTTTGACTTAGCACTCCCTTGCAACCCTCCTGTGTTGCTGCTGGTGGCAACCCTGCCTTCAGAGCTGGGCAGCTTGTGACCTCTGAAGAATAACCTCGTGACCCCATGACGGGTTGCAACCACCGATTTGAGAACCCCTGCTCTAAGCCAGTGCCATCAGTGTGGTTTGATTTATGCTGATTTTGGATGTCTGAATATTAATTTACAATCGGTCCTTGTAAATAATTTATCTATAGAAATCCATAATTGAACTGACACAAGGTATACTGTAAAATACACACAGTATGCGATGTTCCATTAGCTGTCACTGAGCATGAAGTTGACTCTTGTAATAGGTCTGTGAGATTGGAAATTTACCAGTAATTAAAGGCACAGTATCGAATCATTAATACAGTGCATGATGTATGGTGCCATATTTATACAGTTTGAATGCAAAAGTTAGTCCCTCCTCACTTGATTCTTTATATAGAAAAGCAGCCTTTAACTCAAAACAAACAAGGAGTTTCTGATGGATTCAACATTGTTTTTATTTAAATATTTTAAGAAACTGGAATAAGTTTAGTCCTTAACATATTTTATATTAAATTCAGATTTAATTTTAAACAGGTTTATTTTTAAAAAGAGAAATGCATTATAATGTAAATAAAATAAAAACATTAAATAAAAATGGTTATTGGTTTTTTTAAATCCACCCTGAACAAGACTTCCCATTTCTGTATTGACTTGGAGTTTGAGAACCATGAAACCTTCCCCACATTTACAAAAAGAATTCAGCTGAACTTTATGAACAACTATAGTATCTTGATTTTGCTAGAGATGTATTAAGAATTTTTCAATTTCAACCTTTCAGTGTTTTGGGGAGATGTTAGCTATTAATCATATTAAACTACCTAGTCAACTTCACTTTTAGTTTAGAATCACAACTTCATACTGCACTCTACAGAGACAACGTTGGACTTTTGTGACATTACGTATCTGAACTCACTGTAAATGTAACTGGTACACTTGTACATGTTCAGTTCTGTAGTATACAGATATACCAATGTGTAACATTTAGCAGAGGCTTCTTTTCTAGACACCACTAAAATTTAAAAAGCTGCATCTCACTTTGAGTACTGATTCTGTAACATCTATACTATGCCCTTAACCAGATCTCTGTTTGAATCAAGATGATTCGTTCTGCTGACTTCCAGTCCTGTGCTCTAAACCAAAAGAAAACACTGCTTTTTGTTTAGTTTGTTGTGGGCTCAGTCCTGCTTCCAGTGGATTGGGTAGCTAGACTTCCACTGGCTTCAGAAGCAACAGGATTGGTCCCATGTTATAAATGCCCTCCCATCGTAACTTGATTTACGACCATTATCCACAACCTAATAGTGAGCGGTGTCCATTTTCCTAGTTAGGGTCCAGATTCAACAAAGCATTAAGAACGTGCTTAAGTACATAGAATTCTGAAGTGACTTTGTGACTAAAGGCTTGTCTACACTTTAAAAATGCTACCGTGGCGATGCATCTGGGCTGACCTAACTTCCTGGTTAGGCCAGGCCTAAGTTTGAATTCGGTGGAACTTAAGTGCTTTGAATTGGGTTCTAAACCACTACTGCTTCAATACAAGAATAGATGATCTGAAGATCTTCCATGTTTGTTTGTTTTTTAAAAGGAAAAGGGTTGATTGACTGGAATCAGAATCTGGTGGGTTTGGTTTGATTATTTGTTTTGCAGTTAGTACAGTGCACAATAGAGCTTTGTAAGAAAAGTTCTTAAGTTTCTTGTCAGCTTGTATTAATGTATCCAAAAGAAGTAGAGAGGCCTTTTAAGGATTTTCCTTCATCTTTAATTTTGTGCATTGGTTGTTTCATTCCTTTGGTCTTCTGGCTGAATGCAATCTTGATTTCTAGAGCTTTACTTTGACTCTAAGTTTCTTCACTATCTTGCTGATTCTTTCTTCTTTGTTTTTAAGTTGCCTTGCTGCATAGCATTTAACTGAAATTTAGTAATGAGACAGATCTAGAACGTACAACCTGCTTGGCTTGTTCTCTGTTCTTTAATTTTATTGTGGGATGTACCAAATATGTAATAGTACATCTTCTTTATTCTGTGTGGTGTTTAACCACTATGTTCTTTCCCTTTTATGTGAAATAGAAGCTGAAAGATTCTGTATAATGACCTGAAATTATTCAGCTGGTAAGGTGAACAAGTAGGGGACTGGCTGCTGTTTTTAATTGGAGTCCTTCTGAAGAAAGATAATCTTTGTAAGCTGTCAATGCACATATTGAATATCTGGGAATATATCAACCAAATGATGTATTTGTATGGCTGAATAGGACTGCTCTGCATTTCTTTTCCTAGGATTTAATGTTTCTCCTTTGCATCTGTTGCTTATATTTGAAATTAGCATATGTTCCGTAAATCTCCTGCTGTAGCTAGCAAGTTTGTTTGCCTCTCATATCCGAGGAGACTTGTATTCTTTTTAGTCAGTTAAAAGCCAGCTTTCACTTGTGATGGAATTCAAAAACAACTTAATGTCCTGAAATGCCTGGCACTAAGATATAAATAATCATATCTGGATTTTCCCTATGTTACAGTAAAATAATTTAAAATGCACTGTTTGCAAAACACTTAAAATGTTCTATAATTCAAATAGAAAAATATTTAATACCAGAAATAATTGATCTGAAAAGATACTTGTAGAAATACTTGCTATTTGATATGACAATGGTCTCCACTGAGTGCCTAGATTTTTAACATATATACTATATAAGTTATGGGTTCTTTTTCCAAAATTCCAGCCTTGTTTGATTTTTACTAGAAATGTAATTATTTTAGTAGCTCCATTTTTGTTTTGTTTTGTTCCCACATATGCCTTATCCTTTAGAAACAAAGTGAATATAGTGCTAGTGTGAGGTTCCAGGTGAACAGCCCATGAAAAGTGAATTCCTCTATTTCCAGAACCGGTATAATATAGGCAATTTTGGTACAGCCTTGCTTACCAATGTGTGCTTCAACCCTGCATTAGGAGAGTGTCAAATTGCCTTCTCATCTAACCCCAACATGCGTCTTCAATGGCACTTGCTCTGAGCCAAATCAGGATTATTGGACAAATCAACTCCTGTGTAGTTTGTGTAGAAGAAAACATATTAGCACATTTCCTAAAACATTACAACACACAGAGGGAAATTTTGAGTCCATACTTAAACTAGCCAAATCTCTTTAATGAAAGATATTGTGATAATGGAAAGTAATTTTAATTTGTGAACTGGAAGACGCATGTGCAAGTAATGACGTCTCCTGAAGTCATCTGTTGGTGGACATAATGGTGTGGTGGCCCTATATAGTAATACAACCCTAATTTTTGTCTTATGCAAGCCTAGAGACTTTCTGAATCAAGCTGAAGAACTGTTATCAATGCTAAGCTGCCTTCTGTAGTGCCGTATACAGGAGATGTGCTAGGCCTGAAAATCTGTTGTTGAAGGGAGCTATACCATTCAAGTGGAATAAATCAGCTTTTCATGTCCGTCGTAATTGTCATCCTCCACTTCATTTATAAATGCTAGGATAAATGTTTTGAAGCCATACTTCAAAAGCTCGTTCCCATGTTGGCATTCAAATGAGATTCTTTTTGCTTCCCCCACCCCCGTCAGTTCAGCCAGTCCTTTACCATGGTGACTTGTATAGGGCCGAGTCATTTACATTCTTGCCCCTTCACTACGCATTGTTTATCTTGTGAAAACTCCTGATGTGTTGATTAGAATTATTACAATGAATTTTTAGCTCTGTTTTTTTTCCCCCCCTTGCCCTAGGTCCAGCAAGACTATGAATCTCTGTTCCAAATGCTTTGCTGGTAAGTGCGCTAAAAGGTTTTCTGTGTTTGTTAGACTATGTAATACATTGGTGTCATCTCCTTTGGGATATATGCATGGGCGTTGGTTTCTTCAGTGTGTGAAAAGAGATTCTTCTCACTTTGGTGCTTCATTTATTTGCTCAGGTTTGTTGAAACAACCTCCATTATATGGAAAGCAAGAGCCTCTTGTGTAAATACACCAATCACATCTTCACTCAGTGAAGATAACAGAAGTCTGGAATGCCCTTGAACTGTTGCATCCTGTAAAGATGACATAGATTTCAACATGCATCAATCTGATTTAAAATTTTGAATTCAGTAGGTCACGTTTTTACTACACACCAAAATCTCATGGATGAAACTATAAAAGGAAGAAGAGGGTGTATGGAAATCAGTCCTCCTGCCCATGTGTATTTAATTTCAAGAGTGTGCATTACATCTTTGGTTGTTAACCAACAGGCTAACCCTAAGCATTGCATTGTATTTTCTTGTTGCAAACTCTCTATTGTTGGTGGAGAATGATGGGAACTGTTACCAACCTTCTGTCAGTCTCTTAGCTTGCCCTCGTGTATTAACTTTCTCAGATTTTGTAATCGTGTTGTCATTCATTAGACTAATACCACTTATTTTGCTGTAATTATAAAAAACAAAACCTCAACCATTTTATGGTTTAGATTCGTGGTTTAGCTATTGAAGGTTGAGCCCTAAAACTATAATGTAAATAGCCCATTAGAATTTGTTTAGACCATTCATTTTAAATGCAAAAATCCATGCTTTGGGGTTTTTTCCTTCTAATTTGAACTGTGTGTGCATAAAATATCCACTAGATGCCTTCTGGAATTTCTGTTTAAAGTTTTGGAAGACCCTTGCTAGGTGGATCATAAATCAAGATCACCATATTAATTCTGTAAAAGAGCAAAGTGCTACAAACTTCGATGTACTTAAGTACACAAAAGCACGTACATTTCAGATCCCTAATAGGTATTAAACATTCAAGTATGTTTAAGTATCAAATATGCAGACCTTTGGGAAGCAAAGATAAGTTATATATATTTTGCCCCAACTTCTGTTGGTAGAAGGTAGGTACAAGGCTTTCAAGCCAGATGGTGTTCGTCTTCATATCTGGGGAAGTGATACTCTGCTTCTTTCCCCAGATGTGAAGAAGAGCTCTGTGTGGCCTGAAAGCTTGTACCTTGCACCAACAGAAGTTGATCCAGTAAAAGATATTACCTCACCTATGTGTTCTCTCTCTGGAGCCAACATACCTGCAGCCACTTGATTTTTATTTATTTTCTTTACCTCAAATTTGTTTTTTTTCCCCTACTTTCTTGATTTCCTTCTTATTCTGCAAGTCTCATTTGAAAAGTCCTTCCCCTCTGACTAAATACTCTGCATATACAGCGGCTTACTCAGATGCTGAGTTATTTTGCTCATATCTGTATGTAGGCACTTTAAAATATCAAAGTCATTTTAGTCTCTTTATAAAATACACAATATTCTATGAACGTAACGCTACCATATCCATTAGACCCTGACAGTCTGGGGCCAATGATCTATTGTCACCAGTCATTACTAACAGGGCAAGAACTGATATTCTAGGAGTGCCAATAACTTGCTTTTGCTATTTTAGGTCCCAGGGATGGCTTTTTGGTAATCTTCATATGGAAGGAGTCTTCTAGTTTTCATTAATAAGTGATAACTAGCATGCTTTCCTCTAATCACTTTCCTTCTTTTTTTAATGTGTCTATTTACGGTTCTGTGGATCTTTTAAACATAAGTTTGTTGGATTTCAGCCAGACCCATAAGATAGGAAGATAAAGACATATACTCTGCTCCTGTAAACTGAACCACAATCATTAGCAAGAAAACCATCAATATCTGTGTTTTCATAATTCAGACACCTCAAAAGTGTCAAGGGTTCTTTCTCATACATTTTTGTGATAAGCTGACAAACTATAAACAAATAAGTTGGAGCAGATTTGTATGAGGGGGAGAATTTGGAAGTGTTATTACCTATCTTGACTCTCATTTCCTTTCTTTTTCATTTTAGAAAAAAGAAATCCTCACAGTGAAAAAGGTTAGTAACTATGTGGTTAAATGTGAATTAGTCTCTTCCATCCCCTTCCTCTGGAAAAAATACTTCGGTACTTCAGTAATCATGACCTGATATGATCTGTCTTTTGCTGAAATGTTCAAAACTATTTCATTATTTATCATCAGTTATGATAAGAAATGGGATTAAATTGGCGCAGACCTGGTCAGAACAAAGGACAATGCTCAGGAGCTGTTGTCTTTAATTCTAGTTTGGCTGAATACTAGTGACTGAAAAATGGCTATGGGGATGAATATGAGTGATCTGATGACATGTTTGTTTAACCTGTGGTTAAAAAGGCAAAGTAGCATGATCATGGGGCTAGAAGCCAGGAATTTCTGATTACCAACTTTGTCAACTTTCCCATAATTCAGAAAGGAGTCAATATTTCCTTGCCTTTCACAGGATTTTAAAGGATCAATTCATTTTATTTGTTTAGACAGCAATGTCCTAGGTGCTTTATAGACAAGCGTGAAGATAAACCCTCCCTGGAAGAAACTTAAGTATTAACCTTGAGAGGCCTGAAAGTTCACAGGACTATTCCACGTTACCACAGATCTAGGATTTCTGGTTTGATACTTGGTTCTTAACTTGCACAAAAAGGTTTATGAAACTATGAAGAGTTTGAAATTAATGAGGAAAAAAATTGAGAAAAATCAAACCTATTTTTGCGTTAGTAAAAATCACAGACCTTGAAATGTTGAAATGCTTTCAACAGAGGCTCTTAGAATTGATCCAGGGTCAGCAAAGTACTTTACTGTGTGCTGGTCTTCATTTCATAGTATTGCCTAAAAGGTATCTATACCTCATTGTGTCTTGCATAGCTACAGCACAAGTGAAAAATCTTGGCATTGACTTGCCACAGATGAATTCGCTGTAGATTGCCAACCTAGAGTAATGTCGGACATCTCTCACAAAATTCTATTTTGCCATTTTTTTCAAATTAGAATATAAAATTAGATTTTTTTTTTTTTAAACTAGAATGGCAAGTGAGGAAATGCAGATGGATAGGAAGACTAGGTACTTCACCAGCACCACATTCTACACCGTTACTACAACCTATCCTGTCAGTCTGGCAAATTCCTAGTGCTCAGTGCCTAAATTACTAGACATTGCGTGGGACTGATATTGGCCTAAC
>ML685848.1:7759518-7792566 GCA_007922175.1 Pelusios castaneus | reverse complement strand
TGTACGGTAGTTAGCTCTACGGTGCAGTTTTAGATACTGCGTGTTAAGTTGGTAGCTTTGGGGGACGTGATGTTACCGCGTGTTAAACGAATTCGCGGGTAAACCGTTCGCGTGTTAACCAATCTGCACTGTATTCTAGCTGTGTTTAGTATGGTTTTTTCTCCCCTCATTAAAGAAGCTCTCATTCACCCTATGCTGACACGTGCTGCCTTGCAACCTGTGAAGAAGTAGAAGGTTGATCTCAGTATAGATGAGAGCAGTCTTTCACTCTGACACTGTGTGCATCAGCAATACTTTTGGGTCACTTGGAGGCAGTCCCACTTAAGACTTGTGTTGTAGGCTCTTCAGCAGCAATTTAAAAACTACATTTTTGGCAGTGTTGGCTCTTTTTTTTTTTTTTTTTTTACTGAGACTAGCTAGCATCTAGAGAAGACTGCAGTAGATATAAATAAACTTGGAAACACAGATGCTCTTCCGGAAGCTTACATCCACCTACTTGCCCGTGGCAGGCTAATGTTAGAAGTCCTTTAGTTCATTGAAATGTGCTATTTTCTTTCATCTTGACCACTTTCCCATTAGGGTGAGTGATGTTAAAAATCTGAAAAATTGTTACATATCTGAAACCTCCATTGTTACAGAGCACTGGATGAATGAAAAAGATTTTGCTTAAGTTATAAGTAGCAGTCATTTGTTTTCACATTCTGAGCACATAAATAGCACAGCTGACTGCCAGTCAGATGTAACTGGATGGGCACCTACAACAGGCCATTTACTCTCTTCTTTCTTAATTGGACACCTAAATCTGTGAACCACTGAACTGAAGTAGAGGGAGTGTTTTTAAATCCAAAATCAGATAGCCAGCAATACCTGAAAATCATTATCTACTTGTTACCTCTGATGGCATTAGGTCTTTACTGCATTTCAGTCCATTAAACTCTAGCACTGAAAAAGGTCTTGATGTGCTTCAGACAGAAGGAAAAATAATATATAGGGATATTCATTAAATAGGTTTAGAAATGCAGAACTGTGGGAAACTCTTGTCACACAACCAGTTTTGTTTTCTTGGTGGTAACCAAGGGAGCTTTTTGGATGTAAAGGTCAAATTTCATGTATTTGTTCCTATTTGAGCTCTCTCTGACAGAACGAAGGCTATTTTTCTCTTGATTTATAAGGTATTTACTGTGAGTTAGTACTCCATAAACATCTGATATTGAGAGCACTTCTGTCTTCCACTGGCCCCATTCTGTAAATTGGGAAATGAGACATTTAATTTCTCTGTGCTTTTTCTGTAGATCCCACAGCAAAGTACGAAAAGTCAATTTACTAGAGAACAGAAGTAATTGTTTTGTTTTTAACATGAAACCGTTTTCTCTTCCGCACAACAAGCTCCAATAAGTAACTCCCTGTAGAGAGAGAATGAGTTGTCAGTTGTGACACCCTTCCTACATACACCTGAGCCTAAGAAATTAAA
This sequence comes from Pelusios castaneus, assembly GCA_007922175.1. Classification (NCBI taxonomy): domain Eukaryota; kingdom Metazoa; phylum Chordata; order Testudines; family Pelomedusidae; genus Pelusios; species Pelusios castaneus. The sequence goes on along the minus strand of ML685848.1, from coordinate 7,791,095 downwards.
TCATTCCTTATCCTACAGGGATGGAAAATTCATAGCTCACTCAATTCTGACTTTTGAAAATGTTATTACTGGTACTTGATATTTTATCCCTTCTTAAGGGATTTCAGAAAAAAGCACTTACAATGTTAAATCTTATGCAGCATTACGACAGCTTGTTCCCCTTATGGCTGTAGAGATGGAGTTGAAGGGAGTTGTACAACCTTTTTCTGTAGTTTTTTAAATCGATACCCTGCTATTTGTGCAGTATTGTTTACTGGGTACTCAATAGACAGCTCTTGATCCAACTAGTATTTTAGCTGAACTATTTGCTCTGAAATGCAAAGCCTCTTTAGACAGTCAAACTCATGGATCATGGTAGCAGAATCAGACTTGAAGAAAATAAGGACGTGCTTTTTGGCAGAAGAATGTGTGGTGAAGGAGGGAGCATATTCTTATGCACCTAGTCAAGTTTTAGTCTCTCTTAACAAAGACATGGTGTCAATTAGGGAATGAAAATCAGTATTTGCTCATTCCTTTTATCTCTAAGACATCCTGTTTACTGTATGGAGTTGTTTAGACCATGTACAACCCCCACAGACAAGGCTGGTAAGAGTACATCATGCAGCAGTATTGATTTTCACAAGTGCTGCTTTAATGTATTTTGTAAAGGTTCTATCAAGAAAGGGGGATTTCTGAACCTTTCTGGAAACTAACATTTTAAACAGTTGTTTCAAATTACTCTAGAGGAAAATTTGCAAGGGAGCTTTTCTTAGAAGCTTAACCCCCCCCATCCTACTTTGCAACTAACACTCTTTGCTGCTTCTAAACTGAGGCAGCATACCATGTATTTTTTTCCTGTTGATCCTAGATGTGCATGAGCATATTTACTGACATGGACAATTTTCCTGCAAGCAGCTGTTAATGCTAAACTGACACAATATTTATTCACTGCAGGAGTGTTGAGCCAAATAACATCATCCACGCTGTTCAGACTCTTAGCCCACTGGGTTACTAAAGTTAACATGTAGTTTTTGCATTGCAAAGCTTCCCACATTAGTCATGTGTCTAATAGAGAGTTTGCCACTCTTCATGAGCGTGCATGATAAATGCCAGTATAAATGTGAGTCTGTGCAGAGTCTTAGTGTACTTTTACATTTCTTCATAGCCTTGTCTCTGTGGATCTCAAAGCTCGCAACAACCATTAAAGAGCTTTCACACCCGTAATATTATCTCAACATGGCTAAAACAGGAGTAGGATCCAGATCTTCTAACTCAGTCCAGTGCCTTAGCTACAAAACAATCTTTGTTCCGCCTTTGCTATATAGAGATGGAATAAATACAGCTTTGAATATTCATTATAAGTAATTTTATACAAATAAAGTGATGTGGCTTTTTACCCAACATCCAATTTTGGTATTTCACAAATCTTTAAATTACTTAGCATAAAATTCCTAAATAGTGAATTTATCAAATCCCAAGTTAAACAATAGTCACAAAATGAATAAAATAAAATAAAAATATAACTACTGTCATAAACACTTAATTTCTACACTGTCTTATATCGTGGTATAGAAATGTTTATGCATTCACTAGCCAGCTATATAGCCTTGCTATCTACCTTTGTGATAGTCACCTATAGAAAAGTTTCAGCCTCTGCATAATAAAGAACAATTCCTCTTTCCAATAAACATTCCCAAACGAGCAACTGATGCTTATGTCTCTGGGTGGATAACAAATTATGCCCTATACATAACATATGTAGTGTTATCTAATCTGTTTTTTTTCCCCAGAGGTTTTTAGTGCAAAAGTTTTGCACTAGAGAGGTAGAGACAGATGACTCGATCAGCAAGATAATGCAAAAATAAATTTTGAGCTGTTCAAATTGCGTAACAAGCGTGGCGATGGTCAAAAAAGAAACTGTGAAAAATATGTTGGAGTTCCATATTTATTCTTCCTCAGTGACTTCCATATCAAGTCTGTTTAGTTTACAAGTCAAAATAAGATATCCCCCTCTCCCCCCCACCTGCAGCAGTACAGGCTAAGCCTGGTATTACATCTGAAAATCAAGCTTTGTGTTTCTGGCTTATGTCACATCACCAATAATAACAATACTGGAGCTGGAATTGTGCTGGTAGTTTAGCGGCTGTCTGATGGAGAATAGAGAGCATGGCTTGCTTTGGGCAGCATGGTGGTTCTGTGGCTAAAAAAAACCCCAACGTAAGTAAAGTAAGTAAACGAAGCAGATGTTCCTTTGACAACACATAGGGATAATGCGCAACATCAAAGTGTGCTTTTTACTCACTTTGCTGACCAGTAACCACACTGCAGCCCATTTTGTTGTGAGGCTAGCCCTTATCAAAGGGTGGAGTCCATTCTGTTGAAGTGATCATAAGGAGGATAAGTCGGTGGTGCTTGTTAAATGACAACAGAATATGAACTTGGCTAATTTTATTAAAGCTGTCATCATGCCTATGCATTTTGCTTAGTTAGAAACGTTTGTATAAATGGGTATTAACCAAGATTTTATACGTACAGAAATCTCATTTTAGCACTGCAGTTTTAATCCGCACGATGCATAGAGTAAGATAAAATACAGTCCTCATAAATCTCGCTTTGCTAGGGCTGTTAAGTATATATCAACACAGAAAATGTTTGCTTTCAATACTTAACAAAGCAGTGTCCGGCCAAAGTGTTTCCAGACTGGGTCCACCCAAATAACTCTGGCATCTAAAATCATGTTAATAGTTCATCTTCGAATTCGCCTGACAGTACCGTCCCTGCTTTTTACTTTGAACATGGTTCTGAGCAGTTATGAATGCAGAGGGTACTTGGTCCTGCCCTGAGTGGGGACTGGATGACCTTTCATGGTCCCTTCCAGTTTCTATGATTCTAAGAATAAAGAGTTGTGGCTTTTCAGTTGACTAAAGTATTTTTTCTGTCCTTGCTTTGGTAGGAAGATGATTTCAACCTGTTAGTTTCCATTATAGCTCTTTGTCTGCAGTCACATAACTCTTTGGAATTTCACCTTTTGAAATTTTCAACGCTTGGTCTGTGCCTGAAGGTAACATATACTTTTTTTTTAAATAAAGCTTTTGTATGGAAACAGCTTGGAGTTGAAATTGGGCAGGGAAATAGCCCTCATTAAAAAGTAGCATATGGACTTGACCCAGGAGACATGGGTTTTGACTTGATGCAGGCGTGAAACTTTGAAAATCAGACAGAGCATGTAGAGTAGATAGTTTTTTCTGTTCTGAACTTGTAAAGTGTGCAGTTTAGGATTGCAGCAGTGTGCATGGATAGCTACTTAGCTATTCACTGAATGTTGTAGGGCCATTTTGCAAATATTTTGGCAGATCGAGTGTAGGGGGCATGTCTACACTAGAGAATTTACAACAGCGCAGCTGCACCTGTGTAGCAGCTCGAAGCTGATGGGAGAGAGCTTTCCCTTTGGCATAAACTAATCCAGCCTCCATGATTGGCAATAGCTCTCATCAGGAGGAGCACTCCTGCCAACATAACGCTGTCCACAGTAGCATTTATGTTGTATCTTACATTGCTCCAGGTGGTGATTTCTTCAACTCCGAGAATGATGACATAAGTTATGCTGATATAGGCTATGTCTACACTACAGTTTAGGAAAAAGGCTGCAGTGGCAATTTTTGCCAAAATGTTTCCTTAACACATGGTTCTGGTCCTCTGCATATTCCCTTGGATTGAAGTTTGATCCTGTTCCTTCTGCTGACTGGTTGTAATATTCAAATAGAGTTTTTCAAACTTGTTCCTATCAGACGTGGGTAAACATCATTTCTCCCCTTTTCACAGTTGGTGAAACTGAGTCCAAATCCAAAATTTTTATTTTTGGTTATGTGAAATTAGATGCCTAAACTTCTGTAGTGTTTCTGTTGCCCATTGCCAGACGTGTTCTTCCTTTTTCTAGGTTGAGATAACCAAAGCTGAATGTCAGTCCATATTTAGTTTTCACTAATTTTGCTGGACAGAACAAAAAATGGGCATTGAATTCTTGGGAAGCTGTGAGCAGTTGTTCTCTAGACACAGTTCAGAGACGCTTACCAGCAGTAAGGGTAAGCAGCCAAGTCTGTTTTTTTTCTTCCCTTATAATGGGTTAAATCTGGAGAAACTCCAATTTAAGTAAATGGAGCTGTGCAGCTGATGCAGGATCTGAATTGGCTCCACCAAGCTTGTCCACTTGACACTATGCTTGAATTTTTCTGATTTGTTTCCCAAAGACATTGCAAAATGATTTGGACTCCAATTCAGTTTTCACGAGAAGTTCTGTAATGCAGGAAGTGTGATTTTATTTTTGCCTTTCTGAGTAATGGAGGAAGAAGTCAATAAAACCCATAGATATAAAGATGGAAAAACACTTTTTGAGTCTTACAGCCAGGCACCTATCTCCATGTAATAGTCGTTCCCTACAGTAGATCTTCTAATGTAATGTGTGATCCAGTCTGTGGATCTGTGTTTAATTATGTTAAGTGATGGGATTCATATGAGTAATTTTCTGTTTAATAAGGTATAACTAGTGGACTTAAATTGGGATACAAGTAGAGCTGTTCAGAAATCAAACTTCCATTCGGTGGGAAATCCTAACACTTTGAAATTTCCTTACATTCTCAGTCAGAATGAAAAGCTGAAATTTTTGAAAATTTCCTGTGAAATTCAAATTCTTAATTTTTTTCAGAACTGTCAAAACATTTTGTTGCAATAAGGTCAAAATGTTATATTATAAAATACAATATATAAATATGTACATTAACATGTAAAAAAGAATAAAAATGATAACACTGAAATGATTCATTTTGACTTTCCCTCTCAGTTGCCAGTTGCCATTTCTGTTAAAATGTTCCTTTTTCAACAGCTTTCAACTAAAAGCTGTTCCATTGAATTCTTTTGTTCCGCCCTCGGCGTGAATTTGTTTCCCTTTTCAGTTCTGTATTGTTTTTGTTAAGATTCTGCTATCTTAATCATTTCTGTAGCAGATATAAACATACAGCAAAATGCCTAAGTTGAACTGGCAAGTTACCTTTTGTTGCTTTCCAGTTGTTTATGTACATGCCACTAGAGAAAGGGCTTTAATTTTTTCCCCCTTTTTAAAATCAAGTTTCTCTTGCCACTTAAAGTGGCAAAGACAGGTGATTGCTCTGTACTCTGCCAAATGTAAACAGGAGTTAAAGTAACACTCCGTGTGCTTAGAGCTGTGCCATGCAGCTTCTCTTAGAGCGCTCAGTTGGGGACAAGTGCTGTAAACAACCACAACATATGGTTTAATGAAGATACCACTTAACTGAAAATGGACCTAAATTATTCATACAACATACTAACATTTTATATTCATTAACAAGGCGATAACTTCTTAGAATAGAAAAAAATGTGGCAGCTGTTCAAAAGGAGGTATTTTTGCAGTTGCCTCTTTTCACTGTTTGTTTAGGCTTTTTTCTCAGAAATCATTGGCTAATGGTTTACCCTTCCATCATATGTGACTTTTTATTACCTTACCATTCATTTCCTCCTTGTCTGAATTGTTTCTCTCTTTAATGCATAGGTAAAAATGTAGTGACATTACTTCTGTGACTTCCCTCATTCCTCTCCCCCAACTTAAACTATTTGGTGAGGAATTTTTTGACTCTTTCAATCATAGATAAAAAAGGAACTATAGGCTTTTATTTCCACTATATATCTGAATCTGCCTCAGCTTTGTAATGAGTAACTTCTGTTGATGGGCTTGTGACAAATGAGTTGCTGGTAACCATACAGTTTTTGTTAGACAGAGGTCCATATTGCCAAAGACACCATCAAAAATGACAAAATTATTGGCAGTCTCGTTGAGGGCAAGGACTGAAAAGAGAGAGAAAATGACCCCCACTCCTATGGTAGTAGCTAACGTACCATTTGGCATAGCAGTGTAGGGAATCATTTGTTACCATTGCTTATGATGCATCTCTTCTGAGGTTAGAGGACTTGTCTGCGGTGCCGTTGCTCCTCTTTTAAGTGCTCTCCATTAAGCAGTATTGCCAGCCTCATGCCTTTGAAATTCACGTGCTTTGTTTAAAAAAAAAAAAACAAACTCTGATTGTTATGAATAGTTAATAGAAATCTTTTCCTTTGCTTTCTGGTTTCTGAGCTTTCTGGGTGCACTTGGGTCACATTGGGTCAAATTTTCTACATAACCAGGTGGGCTTGAAAATCAGATTTTTAAAAACTGAAAGCTAGGGCTTAGGGGAAACACACCAGATATGGCAAGACATGCAGTGAAATCCTGAGAGTTTGCAAGTGTGCCGTGCAAAATTTATTTAGATGATGAAATGATTCTCTTAGTGGTTTTCCTAAATTTGGGAGAAATGTCTGTTAAAACTTGCCCTAGCTCTAGGTATTAGGAGTCTATTTCCATCATACCCTTTGTTGTCCCTCTGTCTCAATACATTTCAGCATTCGTTCCATATTTCAAAACTCTGCATGGAATCCACTTAGCTCTTTGACTTTGTATTCACTTATTCCACCTCTTATTCTCTAATCATGGCAGCCTCTATATTCTGAGACATTCACATGCTAAGGTGATGGAGGTCAAGTAAAGTACCTAGGTGGAATTCTGTCCAAAGCTGGAAGGGCTGCAAAAATGAAAAACCAGTTTAACCACCTGGAAGTTTTACTCCAAATAATAGAATGACTTCCCCTTTTAAAATCTTGGATTAAAATACACCTCTTCCCTTTATCCTATGGTTGACTGCATCCCGCAGATCTTTACCATCCCCAATGGTCCCCCTTTTCCATTATAACCTCTATCTAGTCATATTTAATACTTGCAATTAGTTTTGTGTTCATACTCCATTCTTTTCCCTTTATGTTGGTGCAAGATATTGTATCAAACTCTGTAACTCGTTGTGTCTCTTTGTGATCTGTCATATGAAGGATACTATATAACAAACTGTATTATATTATATTGATCTGTCCTTATTCATCGGGAGGCAGTTTTGGTAGCCTGAGTAGTTGTTGATTGCTTGCTGCCTGAGGGGAAAAAGGGTTGCCAACTTTTTATTTTTAAGAGCTAAAACTACACTGTAAGCAGCAGAAGCAGTCTGTAAATCTCAGGAATATAATTCTCCTTTTGACCTGCTTGCTTTCCACAGGCTGCTTACTTCAGTCACTTTACACTTGTATACTGGGTTTATTGGAAATCTTTTTGCTTTTTAAAGGTTTTTACTGATTTGAATCTTTTACTGCAGTGGAAGAGAGATTTCCATGACTTTCGCTACAGTGTGAGGAAGGGGCATGGAATGGTACTGTTCGCAAAACCAATCCCAACACAGTTTCATCTCTTCATATGAACAGTTGCTTTTGACCAAGCACAGCGACTTGCCCCATAGGATAAATCAATCCAGTTTTGACAGAAAACATTCATGTGAAGGCTCATGTTGCACAAGGTTCATTTTCACATTCATGAAGAAAAATCTGTTGAACATTGAGTGGCGATTTGAAACAGGCCCGATCAGTCTGAGGGAGGCCATTCACACGGAGTACATGTCAAAAGTCAATGGAATGAAAAGGATAGCCAGAAATGTGGTTATCAGGACAAGAGAAACTCTCTGTCATACTAGGACCCTACAGAGCCTTTGCAAGCAAGGTTTACAACCCCTCTATGGGGTAGTATAATAGTGGGAAGAATATAGCACAATGGGAGACCCAGCGTTGCCTTGCATTTGATAAGGTTGTCTTAACTTGAATTTCATTTTAAGTATAAAATTATAATGATGATGTCTTAATCTCTGGATTAAGGCATTAGGGCTGCATTTAAACTGCAAAAAATGAAACCCTTTAATTCACCACAGGTGCCCCCTATCTGTGGCTCAGCTGCTGGTAGCACAAGCAGAAAGTAGTATTGTAGATGGGTTTGGTGCCTTTACTGCAGCTGTCTAACTCAGCTATGAGCCAGTCATACAATACAGTGGAAAGATTGAGTTCTGTCTATACTGCAGCTTTCTATCAGTGGCCACTGTGGTGAATTATAGTCAACACTTGTGTAGACATGGCCAAGACTGCTTCTGATACATGCTATTCTGGGTCTCTGTTTGCAGCCGGTATTGGTGAAACCTCTCTCTACTACTACTTGCTGTACTTCACTCAGATTTCTTGGCTGGGGAGCCTTAAAGTGAATGTAAATTTCCTCATAATTCAGAGCTCATTTTCTAAATTGTACCTCTTGATTTTTGAAGCAAGAGGGGGGCTGCCTGCACAAAGCCACTCTGACCCTGCTTTTCCCCCCCCAATTTTACTGCTGAAACTGAAACTATGTGAGTAGAGTTTTTCTGCTGTGTAAGTTGATCTCCATTTGTGCAGTAAGGTATTAATAGCCCCTCAGATGTGCCCTGCCCTATTAGCAAGAATATACAGTGTTACAAAAATGAATTTGTCAAGAGTTTTATGGCTCCATGATCTATTGTACAATATTAATCCTGGTGCAGTGTTATTAAGTCATTTTTCATCTCCCCTCAAATTAATCTTGACGTTCTATTACTGGATTTGTTCTTGTCCCCAGATTAAAACATAAAGGGAAAAAGCTTTCCTGCTAGAATATTAAAATTAATAGTAGGGTAAGCAGTACCTTGCTTGAAGTAGAATACTATTAGAAAGATTGTAATGTGGATTACTTTTTCTGCTTCTGACTTGCTTTCTTGCACGAAAAAGTGCTGTAAGAACGCATCAGCAAAGGCATCAGGAGAACAAAGGTCACAGAGACCAAAGTAAAACACAGGTGAGAGAGGTGAGATTCTTAGGACCTTCCGCTGTAGTCTTTCAACTCCAATTTTAATGGAAAAGTGACTCTTACTTGACATTAAGATTTGCACGTAATTTTTTATCTAGACTTTTGTCTTAATGTTATAATGCATCTTCAGTAACTTCCTCATAACATGTTATGGACTTATTTTGGTGATCTGTGTTTTTGTCTGAGATTCATGTGGTTTACTGAGGCCCTGACAACACTAGCACTTACGCTGGCAAAGCTTTCGTTGCTCAGGGTTGTGAAAAAAACACACCCTTAGTGCAGGGCTCGACAAAATTACCTCCCAGCTAGGCGCCAGCAGATTTATTTTTGGATGCCAGAGGGCTTCCCTCTGCAACATTTCTGCAGTGGATCTTGCAGCCAGGGTAGAAACCCTGGTCGACCTGGCACCTGGGTTTTGTCGAGCCTTGCCTTAGTGAGATAAGTTTTGCTGGCATAAGCACTTGTGTGTACAGTCCTGTCAGCGGAAGAGCTACTGCTGCTTGTGTTGGTGGTTTTATTATGTTGGCAGGAAAGCTGTTCCCATCAACATAATTTGGGTACACAAGTACTCCCACCCAGTGCTTTTTTTTTTTTTTTTTTTTAAAAGCCGATATGCTAGCAGGGGTGTATATGGGGGGTAGTTATCAGCAGGAGAAAGGAGATCCGCTTCTTTCCCCTGCTGATCCTGGCCTCCAGGGGGGTCATAGAATCAGACAACCTTTTTGTGCGAGGGGCCACATTTAATTTTTCCAACCCACCACCACTGTTGGCCCACAGCAGCCTTCCCAGACCCCGCCGGCTCGCTGACCGGGCCCCTTTCCTCCTTCCTGGCCCCCAGCTCGCCAACCCCCCGGACCCCTTTCCCACCCCCCCCTTGTCTGCCAACTCCCCGACCTCCCTGGGTCCCTTTCCCCCCGGCTGCTGACTCGCCCTTCCCCCCGGACCCTTTTGCCCCCCGGCCGCCAGAAGAAAACTAGTTATAGATGGCAGTCCCATTTGTGTGAATTGGTTATGTAATCTTAAAATACTTGCTATAAAGCTGTTGATAAAGTGATGCAGTTGCAGTTACCTGTGAATGAGAGGGGTTATCACTTCATACAAAATTTCTTTATTGCAACCTGTCACACTTCAGCAGATGATAGAATCTGAAGTGCAGGTGTTCAGTTTGGTTATGGCTTAGATAGACTGTAACTAACCATTTTACATGACCATCTGAAGCCTCATTTTGCTGTAGAAATGTACATTAACAATCATGTCTCAAGAGAGGCAAGAGACTTATGGGATGGGACAGAGGGAGTAGTGATTGGTTTTAGAGCTGTCAATTTATTGCAGTTAATTCAAGCAATTAACTCAAAACAAATTAACTTAATTAAAAATTAATCATGATTAATTGCACTATTAAAGAATAATAGAATACCAATTTTATTTTATTACAAATATTTTTGGATGTTTTTCTACATTTTCAAATATAGTAATTTCAATTACAACACAGGATACAAAGTGTACAGTGTTCGCTTTATCTTATTATTTTTATTATAAATATTTGCATTGTAAAAAAGATAAAAGTTCACCTCGTACAAGCACCATAGTGCAATCTATCATGAAAGTGCAATTTACAAATGTGGATTTTTATGTGTTACATAACTGCACTAAAACAAAACAATGGAAAACTTCAGAGGCTACTAGTCCACTCAGTCCTACTTCTTGTTCAGCCAATCGCTAAGACAAACAAACTTGTTTACATTTACAGAAGGTAATGCTGTCCACTTCTTATTTACAATATCACCTGCAAGTGAGGACAGGCATGTAGACAGCACTTTTATAGCTGCCGTTGCAAGGTGCTAGATGTGCTAAACATTTGTATGCCCCTTCATGATGCAGTCACCATTCCAGAGCACATGCTTCCAAGCTGATGACACTCACTTTAAAAAAAAGAAAATAGTGACCGAACTCCTTGGGGGAGAGTTGTATGTCTCCTATTCTTTGATTTGACTTGCATTCTGCCATATACTTCATGTTATGGCAATCTCACACATATTGTCATATGGCACGTATTGTTCTATTTCAGAATGTTTTCACTGTAATTTGACAAAACACACAGACCATACCAGTACGAGATTTCTAAAGATAGCAACAGCTCTCAATCCAAGGTTTGAGAGTTTGAAGTGCTTTCCAAAATCTTTGAGGGATGAGCTATGGAATAAGCTGTCAGAATTCTTAAAAGAACGACACTTTGATGCGGAAACTAAGAGAACCCAAACCACCAAAAAAGGAAAATCAACCTTCTGTTGGTGGCATCTGACTCAGATGATGAAAATGAATTTGTGAGTCCACACTGCATTGGATCATTATTGAGCAGTAACAGTTGTCAGCATGGAAGCATGTCCTATGAAGGGGCATATGAATATATGAGGAGAAACTAGAAAGATTGGAAATGTCTAGCCTGGAAAAGAGAGTGACTAAATGGGGACATCATAAAGGTCTATAAAATCATGAATGGAGTGGAAAGTGAATTAGGGAAGTATTGTTTACCCTTTCGCATAACACAAGAAGCAGGAGTACCTAATGAAATTCATAGGCAATAGGTGTAAAACAAAAATAAGAAACTATGTCGTCACACAATGCATAATCAACCTGTGGCACACATTACCAGGGAATGTAGTGAAGGCTAAAAGTATAATTGGCTTAAAAAAGAATTAGATACATTCATGAAGGAGAGGACCATCAGAGGGTATTAGCCAAGATTGCCAGTAACATAAGCATGCTCTGTGTCCCTAAATCTCTGACTCCCAGAAGCTTTGTCTGGTTGGCAGGGGGTGGACAAGTCAGCAAATGGTTCTGTTTTATTCATTCTCTCTAAAGCATCTGGTTCCAGCCACTGTTGGAAAGGAAGATACTGGGCTAGATGGACCATTGAACCAACTTAAGAATATCCATGCAAGATGGGGCACGAATCGAATTAAATCAGTTTCTAAGCCATTTTTAAATTGGTACAAATTTTGTTTAAACAAGGCCTTGGGAAATATAACCTTGCTTATATGGCACTAACTGTGTCCAAATGAGATCTGTTCACCATTATGCTGCTCATGAATTCATTTTATGTCCAAATGTGTTTCGGTAGACTGCATCTGTTTGTAGAACCAGTGTTGTACACAGTTGCTTTTTAGTTTAAATCATACTGTAGACTTTTTTTATTATTCAGTATAAATAAGTAACTCTTGCTTTCAACTAACTGGCAGTGATAATTGTGCACTATGATCCTCTCCCTCTGTTCGGCTGTTCAAAACACGGAGCCAGGCTAGCTCACAGAATGAGAGGCAGGGTTCAAGATATGAACTTTGTATTCTACAAGGCAGTGAATTGTGCTGCCACCCATGTTACCAACAGCTCTTTCTTGGATATACAGCTTTCATGTCCTTTCTAGTTTTTGCTTTAGAAAGGGAGTGATGCATACAGATCTGTCAGTAAGCTGATATCTTACAATAACCCTTAGAAGGAAATCTCCATATCACTAGTAGCTTTTTGAACAGCAGTTCTTTAAGTAGTATCCCTCTGGGTGCTCCACAGCAGGTGTGTCTACCTCTCTGTGCTGCTGATCAGAGAAATTTAGTAGAAGACTGTCTTGCCTGCATGTCTGGGCATTCCTTCCTCAGTTCTTTTTCAGTCGCCATTAGCTAGAGATGGCGCTCCCAACTGTCCATTCACAATTCATTAACTCCCTTTAGTTTTACAAATAAGGAGTCCTGTGGCACTTTTAAAGGCTAACAATTTTTTTTTATGGCATAAACTTTCGTGGGAGAAAATTCAAAGCATCTGATGAAGTGGGATTTTTTTCCCATGAAAGCTCATGTGATAAATAAATGTGTTAGTCTTTAGAAGTGCCACAGGACTCCTTGTTTGTTTTACTGACCTAGACTAACTTGGCTCCCCCTTTGGAACTTCCTTTTAGTTTTGTTAGCTTTAACTTCCCTTAAAGCTATTTTCCTTTTGTTATCTTGTTTCTCCTTTTGCACGTCTCAACAAAAAACAAACGGTTTGCCTCCTGCCAACCCTGGTTTTGGGGAAAGAGCGGGGAGGGAAGACTTCACTGCACAATGATATATTTGGCTCTCCAGGCTTCAAAAAATGCATCAGCTGCAAAGAGTCTATCCCTGTGAGTGATGGGCACTCACAGTGCAGTTGCATGGGGGGAAAGTAGAACCCACAAAGACATGGTTGGTGCCAGCAACCAAAACCCAGGTCCAGAAAAACAGAGTTAAGGCTCAAACTTTTGTTCATGGAGACAGCCCTTCAACACCTGGAGTCCCAGCAAGAACTCTCAAAGCAGCATTCCACTTCAAAGGGAGGTGACCCCAAAGACACAAGCCACTTACTTAAGGCCTCTAAGAAAAGGTCTGTCAGTCCATGCAGTGAGGCCCATCAAGCCAGAAATGATCTCCAGCTCCACTGGTGTCATTGGTACCAATGGTGCCAAAGCCATGTAATGCTGGTACCCAGGGTGCACGCAGTCCTGAGTTGACAGAACAAGTTTGTCTGCCCAAAGACAATATAAATCAGTCTACAGATTTCAGCTAGAAATTGCCTCCAGCCTCTGGGGCACATAGCTATAGACGAATTGCTTAATGCTCATGCTAGATGACACCTGAGATGCCGCTATGTATGGTTCAGTTTGGTTTGCTGGCTGAACAGACACAATATAAACAAACTTCTATAGATGTACACCAGGGTCAAGCAATTCTTGGACTGGTGGAAGGATCCAGCAAACATTCATATAAGAATTCCGTTTGCTTAGTCATTCCCATTTCTACTCTTGACCACCAATGCATTCCGCATAGGCTAAGGTGTGAGTCCCAGGTTGCACAACACAGGGCAAATGGTCCCTAAAAGAGACATGCCTTCATATCAATCTAGTCAAGCTCAGAGTGGTCAGAAATACATATGCTCACTTCCTGTCACTGATCAAAGACACATGCACAAGGGGCATGAGAGACCACATGGCCTGCAATTACATAAACTGACAGGGAAGAGACAGGTCTTAGTCTTTGTGTGTAGAGGCACTAAAACTTATTGAACTGGTGCATATCTCACAATGTCCTAATATCAATGGCTTACCTCCTGGGAATACACAACACGATGGCCAACAGTTTCAGCACTAATTCCCACATGACCACAAATGGGAGGTAGGATCAGTAATGCTACACAACATATTCCAATGGTGGGAGAACACTGATTATAGACCTATTTACTATTTGCCAGAACAAGAAATATCCACAGTGCTGCTTCAGAGTGAAGATTGGACAACATTCCATTGGAGACGCTTTCTCCTTTGGAATGAGGGCCCTCCTTACGTCTTTTCCCCCATTCTATTACTGAAGGTCCTGTTTGAAAATAAGAGGGGAAAAAGCAAATCTCATACTGATTGATCCCGCCTGGCCCAGACACTTGTGGTACCTTTAAATGTCAAAGCTGGCATTATGCTCGCAGATGACTTTCCTAATCATTCCTGGCCTCCTATTGCAGAATGAGAGATGCGCTCTCCATTCCAGTTTGCAGATTCTGCAACTCAAAGCATGGCTTCTTCATGGCTCCAGCACATAGAGATATCTTCCTCTGAGAAGGTGCTGAGAAGGGAACTAGTAATCGTACATACCTGCAGAAATGGAAGAGGTTCCAGATCAGATTTATTAGTTTGCTAAAACAGGGCTCAACAAAATTGGCTCCAAGCTAGGCTCCAGCAGTTTTATATTTGGTTGCCAGAGGGCGCTCCTCCATTGCATTTGCTTAGTGGCGCTAGGAGCTAGGCTACAAACCACAGTCGCCATGGCAAGTTGGCACCGATGTTTTGTTGAGCCCGGTGCTAAAATTTCATCTGACAGCAGTAGCAACCTTTCAACAGCCGTTAGAAGGATGCTCAGTCTTCTCCCCCTCAACTTCAAAGAGGTTTCTTAAAGACATATCAAATCTCTTCCCACAACTCAGGCTCCCCACTCCCCAGTGGAATCTCTACCTAGCGTTACAGGGAGTGACTAGACTGCCATTTGAATTCCTTGTCACTTTTCCATGAAGACTGCCTTCCTCATCACCATCATCTCTGCCGCAAGGATAGGAGCGAGAATGCCTTTGATGTACATCCCCCTTTCACTGTGCTCTTTCTGGAGAAAGTCACATTTAGACCACACCCACAGTTCATTCCCAAGGTGACTTCTGCATTTCACACGAATCAGCTTATTCAGCTTCCAAACTTCATGAGGACAGCAGGTAAGCCATCCTCCATATGCTAAACATGAGAAGAACCTGGCCTTCTATTTGGACAGGATGAGGGCTTTCAGGAAATAACCCAAAACTTTTCCTGTCCCTCGCAGAAAGGTCAAAAAGCACAGTGATCTCAGCTCAGAGTCTCTAAGTGGGTCTCCAGCTGCATTCAGCTCTGTTACCAATTGCGTAAGGTAGCTCCCCCATCTTTAGTATGCATACATTCTGTGCGGTCACTCTCTTTGTCCATTACTTTCTCCAACGATATCCCTCTATCAGAAATCTGTAGAGCAGCTGTCTTTGTAGAATACTGTGCCATCCTGGGGGAGTCAGTTGCTGATGGAGTTTTAGTAATTGACTCTGTGGTATAGAAGAATCTGAGGTGAAAAAGCCCCCTCACACATGCTGATTGGCTTCATGGCAGGTGGGTGACTGTGTGTGCAGGAGGGAGTGCTACCATTGTTCTCTGATCAGCAGCACAAGGGTGCAGAGAAACCTACAGTGGAACACTCATAGGTGGACACATCTCGAAGAACTACCATTACTAGACAAAGAGAGTAACTTCCTCTTCTTAATCTTTAGGGTGTGATATTGTACCTGTCTTGAGTTATCAGTAGTAAGAGTTCTCTATAAATTTGAGGTGCTGTTGCAATCTTTTCTCTTTAAATTCACCCTAACCCATGTTCAGGTATTGTAAAACCATTTAATGAAACTTCACGGAGAAGCAGATTTGTCTTAAAATATTGAATAGCATACTCTTAGTGTTTATGCTATGTGAGAGCAAATAAGTGAAATGTTAATTTTTTTTATTCTTTTCTAAGCTGATAAACCATGTTTGATAATACCTCTCTTCTCTCTGCCCTCCTTCTCCACTTATTTATAAATGGCAAATGTGATCTGCATTTTTGAAGCAACATTTCCCCCATCTGTGCTGTCTAATATTTAAATTGATTGAATCTTTTCTTTTAATTCTTGCAAAATGGGGTTTCAGAACTGTTTTATTTTCTTTCCTGGTTTAGGCTTTTAAATTTGTTCATCCTTGAAATGTACTGAGGTATGTTTAGAATAACTATTTGTCTGTCTCTATGCTTATTACCTGTTCAGAGAAACAGAAAATAAATCTGAACTCAGCTGACAGTGCTGGACCTGTATTTGATTTGCCTTTTTTCCCCTCGCTAAAAGACTTAGGCTGTGAGAAGAGTGGATTATTAGATAAGAACGGATAAATAAAATGGGGTGGTTGTAACTAATGAGGGTCCTTACAAAAATCGCATGTGCAATTAAATTTTTCTTTTCATTCAGTATTACAGTTGTATATTCTCTTGTTAGAGATTGTGTTGTTGATCTCTCATTTCTCTGCTGTTGGTGAGAGAGAATTAATAAGATGAAGAAATCAGAGCACATCTTATCTCAGAGCTCCCTCCACAGGGCAGAAAGGGTGAGAAGTGTATAACTTGAGGATAAAAAGTTTGGGGAATTTAATGAAAATTGGTCTCCTGAAGGGATTCACATCTTGTAAATGTTAACAAAATTTAAATTGGCGCATGTTTGCTAACTCTGTGTCCTGATGAAACATGACTGTACCAGCACTGTACATAGTAGCATTGAATGAAAGCACTCTCTTCACCTCTGTGCAATTTTAAGCTGTGCTGGCAAATGATGTACTCCTTGCAAACAAATGGAATCCATTCAGTGATTAGTAAATTACAATAGAATTGAATTCGTATCAGATCACTGGCTTAGTGTGTCATCACCAGTGATGAAAATTTCAAATCAAATATCTGTTCTTTTTCGGATTTACTAATCAATATGAAAAATGTTTGCTATTTGAATAATTTTTCATCTGGAGGTCTAGTAAGTCAACTACTGATAGGATTGGTATCCCACTAGATATCTTCCTTTTGGAATGGACTAAGGAGTTATTGGAGTTTTACTGTCTTCTTAATCACTTGTGTTGTGATAACACATAAGGCTCCATCATGCAAACATAGTGAAAAGATAGTCCCTATCCTGAAGAGCTTACAGTTTGAGTAGTAGGGAAAGAAAACAGGTGAATACAACAGATCAGGAAAGCAAAGGTAACAGAGTTGAGCGAGAACTGAATTTTCTGTTTCATGGGAAATTCTGCTACTTTGAATTTTTTTCCATTCAGAGGTGAAATGAAAACAAAACTTGGAAATATCCCCAAAATACAAAATAAGTCATTTTGAAACAAAAGATCAAAACATTCCATTCTGATACTTTCAATATTAAATATTTTGATCTTATCAAAATGCCTTTATTTTTTCCTGCAACGTTTTTTTATTAGTGTAGACACATTTCCATGAAATGTTTCACTTTTGATTTTGATATATCAGCATTTTCTGACTGAAAAATGTTCTGTTGAGAGAGCTTCCAACCAGCTCCAGTCAAAATGAAGTGACCCACCAAAGATCACATGGGGGAGGCTGCAGCAGAGCTGGGAACTTAATTCATATCTCCTGAGCACCATTCCTAGTAACTTTAATTGTAAGCCAACCTCCCTCTTATCTGGAGGTCAGTGCATTGATGTTCTCTCCCACTGTGATGTGGACAGGAAGTGTTAAAGGAAGGCGTGTAACTGAATAGCTTATTTAACTTCTGACCTCCAAGAGGTTAAAGTACTGAAGCTACTATTTTGTTCTATTCAGTTATTATTTGTGCACTAGTATATTGCTCTTCACAGAGATAGACATCTTCTTTCCATGGGACCTAGTCTGCATTAGACATGGCATGATGCATACCCTCCCTGTTTTGGATTTTTTAATTCAGATATTAGGATGGCCTTAGTGTTTGGGTAGTTGGAAAGTTTGTGGAACATACCGTGAATACTATGGAATATAGCAAGTTGGAGTAGCTGGAGCACAATTTAAATGTAAATGAGGCACATACCGAAGAGTTTTTCAAACTCCCTGAATTCTCTTAGGTCTCAGTTTTGTTCCCATTGAAATCAATGACAATTTCCATTAACTTCAGCAGACGCAGGCATGACCCCAAACCATCCCCGAACTCATGCCTTAATTGAAGACACTTTTTCTGAGATGAGGCATTCACTTGTATTTCTTTACTACCTGCCATTGTCTTCCTTGGCAGTGGAAGTCTTGAAGTTTTAGACTGAAGCAAACTATCCCTCTCTCCCTAGCTTTGTGGTATAAGATTTGATGTAAACTGGTGTAGAATGGGATTCCAGTTATATTCTTTGGCAAATACACAGATACTCTGAAAAAGCAAAATATATGGTCTACAAGATGTGGCAGCATCTTTACTGAAATTTAATTTTCCTTGTGATTTGTCACAACGACCTTGTAATTTCCATCCAAACAGTTGTTTGTCAACATATATTAAGCAGTAAGCAGTATATTGTTGCTCTGTGCAGTAATTCAAGATAGTGAAGGCTTCTTACCAGGTTCCTGGATGAATTTAAGAAGGTTCTATATTCTTCTTGGATTTCCCAAGCATTTTTGCTTCACAGCTCCTGCAGTCATTTAAAAAGGGAGGGAAAGGCTGTTGAGCATGGTTTGAAATGTACATCCCCAATTCATTTGACATTTCTAAGTGGAAATCTCCCTATGCTGCTGCCAGTGGAGTAACAGTTGATCAGCTGTATTGAATGTGACAGTGAATGAACAGGAGAGTGAAAGGTGAGGATAGAAAAGGGAAGGTGACAGCATCCTAATACTGGCGACATTTATGAGAGAATATTAGGTCTATTGATGCATTGTGCTGTGTCCCATTAACCAGGGCTGGTTTTTTTTTTGCTCAATTTAGTAAGCTTCTTGGTAGAAATTTAATTTAGCTTGGCACTCAAGTCTTTCCTTTCCTCCCAGTGAGTTGGTACAAGGAAATGAATTTGTACCAGGCCTTATTCAAAGTTTTAAATTCAGATCTTTAAAATAAATATCAAGTGGAGTTGCCTTGGGCAACTCAAAATATACATTAGTGCAGAGAATTCCATTTTGCACCTGCTCTTGCACGATTTTGTCTTGCTTCATATTAATTCAGGGACTAGGTTCCATTAAGGATTTCCTCATGGGAAGCTGTAGTGGAAAGTTATCAGTCAGACTGCTTAGTTTAAACGCAAACAAACAAAAAAACCCCACCAAAAATACTTTATTCACACGTCAGCCTCCATGAGTGGTAAATGTGCAATCTTAAACTTAACTTTTCAGACTCCTACGCCCACCATAACTCCCCTAGTACAGATTTTGAAATGTGCGTACCTCAAAGTTACTTTGTTGTATATGATAGCAACTGATGTTTTTGCAGCTTGTTACATAAAATAACTTAGAGCTTATAGTGCTTAAATCAGAGATATAATCTATTTCAAATGCAGTTATTTCCTTAAGTATGTATATTAATATCGATGGGATTTGTTTCTTTTGTGTCCTTTTGTTGCGAATTTTTATTTGAAGCAGCTATAATTTCTGTTTTATTTTTCAGTTTAGCCATGGCACCTATCAAAGGGGCAAGTACACCATCATCAGTTCAATCTTTCTGGTTCAATTGAGCAGCCAGTGAAAGCCTGCTCAATCGATCCGGAAGTCAGTGCTGTAAGTCCACTCCTCAAAAAGAGGAACGCTGAGTCAAAGGGAGGGCATTTCCCTTTGACTCAGCGCAGTGGAGACTCTGAGGTAAGTAGACTTTAGGAAGTTAAAGGGAGATACACAAGTTATTTTACGTAGCTTGCATATCTCTCTTTGACTCCCAATGTAAACCTCGGTAAGTGTATACCAGGCCTTAATTACATTAGAAGCACAATACAAAACTGAACAGAACAAAATCTCTAGAAAGCTCCCCACTTCTCCCAGAACATCTCCTGATAAGGTAGATGAGCCTTGCAGTGTGTGCCCAGAGGTCAGTAAATTGGTACTTGGGGCGCAACAGTTACACAAGAGGACCTCCTACTGGGAGTGCCCTGCCAACAGCTTCCCCAGATACAAAAGTAGGGATTATTAATTCAAGCATCACACCTGCTCTTAACAGTCACTGTTTAACAAAGAGACAAGTCTCTTAAGTGTGTGTCTACACAGCCTACGGCAATGAGCCTCCATGCTTGGATCGCTAGACCTGGATTGGTGTGACTCATGCTAATACTCTAAAAATAGCTGTGTAGACAGTGCTTTTGAAGTTGGTACTTACGCAGTGAAGCATGCGCCACAAGATAGACTTCAGAGCCTGAGTTCCAGCCCAAGCTGCGACTTCAAAGTTCTGCCTACACAGCTATTTTTAGAGTGCTGGAGCAAGCTCCGCTAGCCAACTCTGTCAGCGCAGGTTGGGAGGCTCGGTGCCAGGGCCGTGTAAACGTACCTTAAAATAACGAGATCGGAAAAGGACTTTATAGCTCATAATCAGCATTTTGAATTGCACCCAAAAATGATTTGGAAGCCAGCGCACCCACTGGAACACTATGTGAAACACTGCTAACTAATCAGGCAGTCATTTTGCAATATATGATGCTCTCGTGCATGAGTCCCACACTGAACAGGAAAGCTCATACAGTCTGTTATGGGAAGTGGCTACTCTTGTTATCTGGATACCAGAAGCAGTAAAGGATCCAGCAAAATCCCATAGGCTGTGAATTATAGCTCCAAAACTGAGACATCTCTCAGCTGAAGAATGCACATGGCTTCCTCCAACGGTGTCTAGTTAGAGCCTTAATTGGCTACTTTTCGTGCAAGACCCATCCTTGGTTATATACTTGGAAAGCCAAATATCTGTATCCTCTAGCTCCAAAGAACTGGAGACTCAAAGCCAAGTGTCACCAGAATACTGATGATGCTGTAACACAGATCATCTTCACGAGTGGTTTAAGAACATTTTCTGGTCAGGAGTTGTGGAAAAACAGAACCCTGTGGACCCCAGATGAGGGTGAAGTACAAAGACATTTAAATGTATATTCTTACTGTGGGTGGGAGAATGGAAAACTGCTCACCCCCAGACATCAGCTGCTAACATGGTCATGATTCAGAGTTCTGCAACAACCTCACAAGATCCCTAATCAAGCTAAAGCAGCTACTTGTGAGTGTAGAGCTAAGACCCTACCAATATGAAGTGTCTGGATTGCTGTAAATCAAATAAACATGGGAATGGGACAAGGAAAACCTTAATGGTTTTAAATTCTAATAAGCTTTGGTTATGATTATATAGTCAATCCTTAGCATACGATCCTTTTATATATAGCTTTTCTACAAATACTTCTTAAAACACTATCCTTTTAAAAAAAAAATCTGAAATGAATTTAGCCTCTTTCTCCCAGCTCTGATTTCCAGAGGGGTACACTAAGCCTGTATAAGGGATGCTGCTGTTTAGGGGGAGTGTATAAAATTATCTGTCTCCCTCCATTCCCATTGCCTGAAAACAGAGTTCAGGTTGTTCTGAGAGACATCTGACTTTGGAGTTTTTTCATTTAATTTATTCAGACTTTTAAATCAGAGCTTGCCAAAGATCCAGCAGCATGCAGTCCTCTCTCCAGGGACCAACAATGAACTCTTTATACCAGTCCCTATTCTGTTTGAAGCAATGGTATACCTCCCTGTTAAGGGAATCTGCAGAATAAATCTTACCTGATGTCTAAATCTTCAGAGCAGATAGAGAGAGTTCAAGAACACACAAAGAGCAAATATGCTGGTTTTTTCCATAGTAAAAAAAATTCTAGAAGGTCTTCCACGGAGAGAGGTTTTTGTTAGCCTATTTGTGATTAATATTTGTATCCAAAAATATGTATAAAATAAATATGAATAAAATTAAGAGGTGGGTAAGAGAGGGACTAAGGAAGTCAGTCTGTTTCTTACGCTATAAAGGCAACCCATCTGTAGCTGTGTGAACTTCTCCTACTAATCAGTTGCAATAAACCTGTACTGAAAGGTAGACTAACTTGCTTTATACTAAGCACTATGGTTCAAATTATTTGCTGTGGTGAGAGCCTCTCAGTTTAAATATTCACTTAATTGAATTCTTGGTTGTCCTTGTCAGTACTATTAGGTTTATTTTATTTATTTATTGTTTAATTTCTAATATAACTGTCTGTGTGAAAATAATATAGTTTTTTACTTATATGGGACAACAAATATAATCCAAAAGGGAAGAGGTTCAAATCTGTAGTAAGAAAAATTAAAGAAGAACACTGTATTCCATCCTTTTGGAAACAGAGATGCACGTACATCCTCTAAAATGAGCTCTCTGCCTTAGCAGGAGAGTACTGATGCTAATGTTTATTCATTGGAGCTTCCAAGAATTATAAAAACTTGCCTGAAGTAAAATGGTACTGAAATACAAGCAAAATAATACTCTTATCCCCGTGGAAACCATGCTGACCTACGTGTCACTTCCAGAAATGTTCACTCTATCAAGGTTTCTTTTTCTTATCTGCATCATTTGTGGTATTGTCTGATCTTCCAGAGTGTACTGGTGCCAACAAACCTGCTATCAGCCCGAAGTGCTGAGTTTTCCGACATTGGTGGACATTGTTTTCTAATTCTTTTATTCTGTTATCTTCGGCTTTTGTGAAGTACTCATCACCATAGTGTGTGAACTATAAGCGAATTAAGCATTGTGACTAGTCCCTATCATGTAGTTTATTCTTTACCTTTTTTTCTCTTAAGAGGAAATTGTGTCAGGCTATTATTATTTAAGATAGGTACAATCTCCTGTGTGTTTGTTACCAAAAGCAAGGTCCAAAAAAAAGTGCCTACTACTTGGAGAAGATGGTGGTGATGTTTGCTGAAGGACTTCGTTCCACAGTCCTGGACCAGTCCTTCAGAAAGCCCTGTTCTGTGCAGATAAACTTTACCCTTGCTAAAGGCAGTTTAAGCGTGTCTGTATTGTCACCCGTGATCCTTGTCCCTAAGGTTTAGGTGTCTTCCAGGTTCCATGGTCTCAAACAACTGAAATCTCTGAAAATAAGGACTGAGGTCTTGACTTTGACTTTTATTCTGCAAGGAGCTAGTGTAGAAGACAGGTTTGATATTCGCCCAGTCCTGTGTTGCTGAGGAGACAGACTCCTGCATTCTCTCTCAGATGGGTTTTTTCTGCAGGCTCACAGCTTCATGCCCAGTATTAGTATAGTCCAGCCAGGAGATGACAGAAGTATGTATGGGGAGGCCAGATATATGCCAGACACTTCTAATAGAGCGCACCTGCTGCTACGTGAGAGCTCAGAGGAATATCAGCCCTCTGTCCCTTGACTGCAAGCAATTACCCATCAGTGCCATTAATGCTGTTTGTATTCCATGTCCTGTTCCAGCTTTAGGATATTTGCTGCAGCTAGATGAGTTTAAAGTGACTTTTGACTAATTTGGTTGGAGTGGTGGATAGCCAGTTCAATATATTTGGAGTGGTGTTTCTCCTTTGTTGGTCCGACTATTGCTTCTTTGAAGGAGGAAAGAAAGACTGCTTCTCTGAATGAGACAGATCATTTCACTCAGGAGATATACCAACTGTGCATTATTCCCCCTGCACCAACCCAGATGAGCATAAATTGGGTTCACAGGTCTGTGGTCGAGTCTCCTTAAGAATGGCAAATATTACTTGTGAAGTGAGTAGGCTGAACTCAAGGAACAGAGAGAAGTTGTGTTTAAATCCCTGCATAGGGAGAATGATCCATGCAGCCCGAGAACCTTCCTGTGAATGTGGACAATCTGTTCAATGAAGTAGGAAGATAATTTTTCACAGTGTTGGTGCTGTGTTCTGCTCTTGACTATAGACGGGGCTAATGAAGCAGTTTCCAGCCTGAACAGCTCCTTACAGGTGTGATTTGGCAGCGTCTGTGGAGGGGGAGAGGAAAGTGGTGCAGTTTCTACACAGACGTGAAGAAATTCTTTGTTTTAGTGTCACTGTTTCTGCATTAGATTTCCCCTACTGGCATTTAAATTTGTGTCCCCTTCTTTCTGGCTCAGAGTGTCTGAAAACCAGAAAGATCTGTGGGGGTAATATGGAAGGAGAGGCCATTTGGATGTCAGCGACTGTAAAGAGTACATAATGATGACTCACTAAATCCTTAGACTCTTGCCTTTAGGTGTGCAAGTTTTGGAATTTAATTGGATCCGTAAGCCTGTGTTGACAGACAATGATCGTAGGATTTATGAGCTTGTTGGTAGCAGACCACTACATTAGGAGATGGTCTGTTTAGGATAATTGAATTGTGATGTTCTTTATATTAATACTTAATATGAAGACCCAGGAGTAACTGGGTAATGTAGATTGACCCAGAGGTGATTTGTGAAAGACCTTTGGAAGCAGATGAGGAGAGAAATTCTTGTTTTATTTCTACTCTGTTGCAGCCTATACAAAACTGTACTACTTCCCCCATGGAATGCAATTTACTAGAATTCTGGCTATCTGTCTTTTGAAAAAATTGCTAGGCCCACTCACAGTGCAATGGAAGATGGGACACAGAAGGGACAAGATGGCACAATGAGAAGAAGGTAGGCAATGTCGGCATAAGGAATGTATCTCCAGCTGCTCATAAGGAGGAAATTCAGCATTCCTCACCTGGGGGAAAAATGGATGTGCAAAGGAGAAAAATGTGGTCAACTTAAACACCATGAACCCGGTTCCACACACTATAAATTTGGCCTTGTACCATTTGGAAAGGGATAGGACACTGAAAGTTGCTAGCCTTTATATTTTGATCCTGTACTAGCTACCAGTGTAGCTTGTCAAGGAAGGAGCTAGCACATATGCAGGTTTGGGCCTTTTTTCCCTACTCTATGGTGCTCTGTTCTGTTATGGTACTATATCATTTTTATTGTATTCTGATTTGGTTGTATTTTGTACTTTGATTGTATTTGATTTGATGCTGTATATCTTTGGAGAGACTATTTTTTGCCCTGTTTGCCAGTACTGGTGCAAGAGGGATGAGGAAGAATGGTGCTCAGTCACAGAAGTGCATGTAATTTGTCTTCATGGATTCACTAATAGAAGATTCTCCTACCCCGAGCAATGTGACAGACAAAATAAGGAAAAAATAAGCATAAAAGAGAGAGCCAATTAGATGGGAATGAAAATTGACAGAACTGGATGGCTGCAACTCTTAAGGGATCAGAATGCAAAAAGGATATCCACCACCATTGAGTAGTTCAGGAAGAAGCTGAATGTTAGAATTACTATCAACGATTTCTACCTGATGACAGACTAAATAATTAGGAAAAGGGAAGCTGCGTAGGTAGTTTTAACTTCACTGTAAAATTGGTGACAATACTAAAGATTAGGATTACAGATTTGATGTGTGTACCATGTGACTTTTAGGTGACTATTTAATATTAATAACTGAAAGCCTGGGCTGACATTAAACTGTGTGTTAAAACAAATGCTGAAGATGGCTGAGAAATTAAACAATGGATGGTAACACTCTGAATTCCAGTAATGACTGGAACTGGTAACATTCTGAACAAAAAGAGCTCTCAGCCATGCTGATAGCTGTTTCCATAGCTTCCTGTTGATTCAACAGATATTCTGAGGTTTAGAATGACAGTGTCCGTCTGTCTAAAAAACCTCAAGATTATCATTATTTGTTGTGGAAGCTAATATAAACAGTGGGGCTGCTGAAAACTGAAATATTTAAATTATATCCTTTTAATGGATGTAGGAGGTTGCTGGTTTGAGTTCTTCGCTTTATATTCTTTGGTATTCAGAATTAAATTTGTATCCTGTTCATGACTTGTAATCACCTTCTCATCATTTTTTCTTCTGATTTCCTATAATCTGAAATTGTTAAAATTTACTTATATAGATTATGCTGTAAGGCCTTACTTTGATGGTTTGACAACTGCCAGTCATTCCTCTCCCTGCCCCTTCCTCCAAAAAACATAACTTTCTATAATTTAAGAAGGGAGAATACACAAAATGTCTTTGATGTTCTCTGGGGACCTTGCTATGGTAATTTAACTTTCCGCGGGGCTGGTCTAGTACTATGATGATAGAGTAGGGCTACAAAATCCTGAGATATAGCCTATTGTGGGGAGAGCTACCTGTTCACTAATACAGTTTGCCTGATTTATCAGGTCTGGTATAGTCAGGTGCAAGTTACAAAACGAAATGTATGTTTGCTGCTCAGTTTGAAAAAGTTTATCAAATATGATTATTCTTTGTCTCTCCAAGAACTTGTTGAAATACCAATTCATTTGTAATAGATGGTTGCAAGGAGGAGCAGAAGCAAAGTAAAATGAGCGAGGATCAGCCTATGACATTTTCACCATGGAAACTTGCCCATGCAACTTTTCTGTTGATGTTTATTACTTCAATATTTGTTTGGAGAAGTTGATAGTTGGTTTAAAGTTATTTTGTAAGTGACACAGTTACTCAGATAATATCAGTGGACACAGGGAAATGGGTCTGATGTAGCAGCTAAACATAGACCTATGTTTGTATGTTAATTAACTGCACAGTGGTGCTCACTTTTTTTTATGAAGGAGTGCATCAGACATGAGAATTCGGGCTGATACTGAGTTTGAGCTGGTAAGAAATGGATATGCCTTAAAATCAGGGTTTCTAAAATGGGAAAGAAAAATGCTGGTGTTTGGAATCTCTTCTTGCCATTTCAATAAAGAATTTGATCCTGTTTATTCAAAGCTTTTACAACGCTAAGCCTGCATCAAACAAACATCCAGGTAAAAGATGTTCCAAGTCATAAAGCTAATCCAGGCTGTTCGTGCATTCACAAAGAATCTCAGCCCTCAAGCTATGTCTAAATTAATTCCTCTGCTCAGGTACACACATTCCTGCTAGCACAAGAATAAATAGCAATGTAGCCACAGTGCCATTGGTAGTGGCAGCAGATGCACTGTGCTGAGCCATACCAAGTATATATACATTGGCTTCTGGTGTTGAGAGCTAATGCAAGTATGTGTACACAAGCAGGAGAATCATACCCCTCGCTCGTAATTCCATTCTGTGGCATGGCAACTGGATTCTTGTGGGCTTTGGAAGATTGATTTTATTCAATAAATGTCAGTATCTTTCCACTTCTCCCCTCACTCAGAAGTCACTAAAATATTATTCTTTTTTAATGTTCAAAACAGGAAGCTCTAAAAAAAATTGCTTGAAGGCTAATAATAGTAGATGCGCCAACTGTGTCAGCACAGATGTACCTTACTACCTCCAGCAAAGAATGCAGTGTTTCGGGTGTCTCTGTTGTTGTTGTGTTTGTTTGTATTACTATAGTACCTTGGAGCTGTAGTCGTGGACAAGGATCATGCTGGGCTACACACTATGAAAATATAGAACAAAATCTTTTATGCTTAAACAGAAAGTAAGAAAATATAATAAAATAATCCATTTCTCAGCCAAATAGGCACAACTTTTGAAGTGCCAAATCCTCATTCTGATGGCTGCTTCATGAAATCTTTGGTGTAATGCGCAGGCGCATTGATTGCCACAATTATAGAGCCTTTTGTAGTTCCTGACAAGTGAACCTGGCTCCTCAGTGACCACCACATCCAAAGTATGGAGTACTTCCCAATCTCTGGCTGACAGTGATCACTCCCTTGTGTGTGGAAGAGGAACCATGTGGGTATTTTCTTCGGCTAATTTGCAGTAAAAGGTGAGGGCACACTGGCAGCTAACTACCCTGGAAGAACTGTTAACTAAGGATACTAATCCCTCTTTTCCCCATGCATATTTCCCCCACAAACCTCAAGCTGCTTCAACAAATTTTATGTGGCCCTGGGACTATAGTAACTTTTGTGCAGCCCTTATGTAGGAAGAGTAAGATTCCTAGATCTGTTCATGAGAGATGGAATCACATACCTTATTTATTTGGTCCTGCCTAGGCACCTCACACCCATGACATAGATATAGTACCCATTCTTCTTATACTTTCTACCTTCATGGTCATGCAGGAGTAGAGCCAGCCTATTTAAGAGCTCTTGTTACAGAAGAGTTTAGATAAAGCCCTATATTGAGAATTTAAGTATTAAAAGGCACGCAAGTTCATTAGTGAAAGGAAATTAGCTTTGGCTTTGTACGTTTTAGATGCAGGTGTCTGAGGCAGAAATAGTTTTATCTCAGGTTTTAATAGCAACAAACGTGTTTTCACCCTCTGTGTTTTATAAGGGGTCTGATCATATTAAATCAAATCATTATTCTGGCTGTAATGATGGATTTTAAAAATAATTTAATTAACATAAAATTATTGCTATTTGCATAGTTAATAAGCTGTTGCTTGCCAAAAGGTGAGCCTTTACTACTAATGAACCTCTCTTTGATCAAGTTCACCATGTTTTAATTCTTCTAGATTAAAAATTAAAAAGAGTGATCTAAGAGTATGTTAATGTTCCATTAGTTGACCTATATAGTGTGGATGGAAGATTAAAATATATGGATATAAAGTGCATTTAACAGTTGTTAATTATAGCAACAGTATGAGAATTACAACATAGTTGATTTTTTGTCTATTTACTTGCACTGACTAGGAATTCAACTCACTTACGCATTTGTTTTATATCTCTTCAGTTTGTAGCTTTGTAAAATATAAATGGCTATTGACTCCATGGTGATCATAATAAGGAAGCAATATGGGGAATGGCTATGATGCTCCCCAGCTCACTTGCTAAAGGTGGAGTTGTGAAATCTGATACTATAAGAACAGCTAGTATCATTTCATCTTCATACTTCAGTGGCTCTGCGTTGGAATATCATGCCCTAGAGAAAGGTCAACTTAATCCCCTGTGTTGTGAGTAGTAAGTAATTTATATAGTGTTTCCAGTGGAAAAGCAGTTTAATGGACCTGCAGGTAATGTTTAATAACTGAGAATGTAAGTTAAATTGACCAGCTGTTACATGTGTTTGCACTTACTGTAATGGCATGTGAAATTATAGGAAATTTCTCACAATTTGGTTTCAGATTATTCTAATTGCTTTTAATGCAAAACATAAAAAAAAATTCACAATGAAGGGAACACCCTTTCTAAATTAAGTTCAAATCCAGTATTTATTCAAGCTACTGTTTCTTAGTACGCTCACTCCTTTTCAGTGCTGTGTTTTGAAAGTACTGCATATAACTCCTTACCACTCATCTGAAACAAGTCTTCATTGCAAATGGCACACTGTGGTAATCTCAGATACAGTTTATTTTTTTGTTTTTGTCCAAACAAGGTGCATCTGGGTCATCTATTTGCTGATTTCACTTGAAAAAACTTTCAAAATAATTGAAGTCTGAGCAGAGATCTGATAAATCTTGAAATATGGTAAGAGCCGTTTATAAAGAGGACGGTGAGCAATTGTTCTCCATGAGCCAAAATGGTGGGGGAAGCAACCCCATGCTCTGGGTATCCCTAAGCATCTGACTGCTTAGCAGCTGGGATGGGATGGATGGGATAGATCACTCAGTAAAGTGCTCTGTTCTGTTCACTACCTCTGAAGCATCTAGCACTGGCCACTGTTAAAAGACAGGATGTTGAGCTAAATTGACCACTGATCTGACTTAATATGGGTATTCTTGAGTCCTTATGTCTGCTGAAGGTAGGATAAGAAGTACTGAAATATGTAGAGCCTTAACTTGAGCCTCTATGCATACCTTTGCTGAGCATTATGCAACAAATCACAACTCTGCTTCTGTTGAGGCATTTTGCTTGGCTATACTTTCTTCAATATGGGACTTGACACTGAAGCTCCCTGTTCCTTAAAAGGAACTGTTTGGTAGTCACCTAAAGTGGCGCACTCCAAGGAGAAGAATTGGTTACTCACACCTGTGTGGTCCTTTGAGATGTGATCTCCTATGGGTACACCACTACCTGCCTTCTTTCTGTTCTCCTTCAGAGTTCTCTGCTATTGAGCTTTGCAGTAGGGAAGGAATTGAAGGTTGTTCACGTCAGCAGTGCTATATTACAACAGCATGCAGCGCAAGACTAAATAACACACATGCGTAGACCAAACCAATTGCGTCTATGATCAAAGATGCAATGGACACAAGTGCGCCTGCGGGGAGCACCTGAAGGGGGACACACCTCAAAAAACCATACGTACGACACACAGTGAATAACTATTTCCTCACAGGAAGCTAATTTAAGAATACTAAATCCACTCTAAATAAGCTCTTATTGTTCAAAGTAACTTCAAGGATCAAGACATGAAGTAAAATGTACCTTCAAATCTAGGTGTATTCAGAAAAAAGTCAGTGTCTTAACGGTCAAAAGTCTCTTTAAAAGGCTACATAACAAAATATTGACTGCTTTCATGATTCAGCTAAATTTAAATGGCAGCTTGTCATATATAGTCTTGATCCTTAAATTACTTTGAGCTCAGCTAATCCTATGCATGTTGAACACAAGCCATTGCTGGCTATGTACCTACAAGTGTGTCATTTAAATGCTTAGACATGAATCTCAACATAAATGTGAACTTTATTTAATAAAATTTGTTATCCGAATCCGCTACATGGTGTACCCATCTTGCTGCTATTAAGGAAATGTTTTAAAACATGCAGTGTAGTAAACAAGCATGAGAGAAAATTTTCAGTCATCCTCTAACATTAGATCAATTTAAAAACAAAAAATCCATGGTTTGAGCATAATTTTGATTTTTTTTTAAAAAATTATTTCTAACTTATTTTGAAACCGGCCACAGTTTGAGATGCTTTCAGCATGATGTAGCAAATTGCCCCCAAAATAAGCTAGCTGCCATCAATAATTTGGTTCACAGACATCGGAATTGTAAATGGAATCCATCTGGAAATACATTTCTGTGTTTTCCTGGGATATGTTTCTTGCCACATTCAGATTTTTTGGCTGCGTAAAATGGTGAAAGTTCTCATTCTGAAGAGGTCACTTATCATGCATGAATTCTGTCTCATGAATAGAGCCCTGTGCAGATACACAAATGTGGATCGCATCTGCCCCAATGAGCTTGCCTCCAACCAGCAGCTGCAGTGTAGTGATTCGCACCCGCATGTGCCTGCACTTTTGGGGTCCCCAATCAGCTGTTTGGAGGCCTCCCCCACTGTTCAGGGGCCAGCTCCCTTCCCCCCCAAAGAGCTGCCCAATAGCTGATTGGTGGTTGGTAGAGGAGCCCAGTGGAAGTGCTAATTGGTTGGTGGCCTACA
The DNA here is from genome assembly GCA_007922175.1 of Pelusios castaneus. Classification (NCBI taxonomy): domain Eukaryota; kingdom Metazoa; phylum Chordata; order Testudines; family Pelomedusidae; genus Pelusios; species Pelusios castaneus. The sequence goes on along the minus strand of ML685848.1, from coordinate 7,760,031 downwards.
GGGGAGCCCTGCAAGAGTTGTTCTGTGGGGCTTCCTTGCTAACCGCTGATAGCTATTCCGGTGACCAACAGGGGAGCCCAGCCAAATAGCTGATTGGCAGCCCGCAGGGAAGCCCCGTGGAATAGTTGGTTGATTGGCCAGCCGTCACCCCCATCTCTAACGCAGGAAAGCAGCCCCGAGGCTGAGCTTGCAGACAGCTCCACCTTTGACATCCACATCCAATATACCATCTGCAAAAAAAAGATGGATGGATATCCACATCCATATCTGCAGATTTACAAGCCTCTATTCATAACCAGTGTTCAATTCTCTGAAAACATCCAAGTGTTCTGCCTAGTAGAAACCAGAGTTGTATAATAAGTGTGTACATAAGTTCATTCTACAGTACATCAGGCATTTTTGCTCAAGGAACAGATAAGAATGCTCTTTATTCATCTCAGAATGGAAATACCACCAAATAATCAGAGTGTGTGTGTGTGTGTGTGTGTGTGTGTGTGTGTGTGTGTGTGTGTG
>ML685848.1:7576098-7759508 GCA_007922175.1 Pelusios castaneus | reverse complement strand
GTGTGTGTGTGTGTGTGTGTGTGTGTGTGTGTGTGTGTGTGTGTGTGAGAGAGAGAGAGAGAGAGGAGTTGGCTTTCTTTGCTGCTTAGTGAACACCTGGCACACTTCTTGGTCATCTCCTCAGAGAGGTTAATGATTAAATTGCCCTGTCTTTTCCTGGACAGTAGGTACTCTTCCAGTTCAAAGAAGGCACAATAGCCCAGATAGTAATGAGTAGGAAAACCTGTACTGGCCAGGCCATATCGGGATGAGATCTCTGCCTGTGCTGTCGCTTGTGATCTGGACTGGATAGAAGACTTCAAATGTGAAATCATCCTGAATTTATCAGACTGAACATAATGGACTTAAACTCAAAAATCTTTTTTTTTTCTTGTTTGTCCAGAAACTTGCAACATGCCCATCAACATAGTGTCTTGATTGCGATTGTTTAGAGCTTGGTGGACATGAACAAAGTCCCTTAGCTATCTAAACATGAATTTATGTGCATTGTTTGAACAAGTTAGTCTCTGTGCTCTAATTATGCTAGTATGTGTTACTGGAGGTACTGAGGTTGGGTAACTGAGGTGCTGGATAGGAAGCCAGAAGATGTGGGTTCTAGTCACAGATGTGTCCTTGAAGTGGCATGGCCTTGGGCAGGGAACTTCAACTCTTTGTTTCTCCTTTCAGTAAAATGAGAATAGTGCTTGCCTCTTCAGTGTTTCAGAATCTGCAGATGAAGTGTTATGAGGACTAAGCGTTATTAACATGAATATTTAATTACTCCATTTGTCAGGATGGTGGTAATCACCCCTTTAAGGTAGGCTACCATGATTGTTTCACTAGAATGATATAATCCAGCATTTGCATTACTTGCATATAATGTCATAATAGCAGCAATGGTATGGTTTGATAATCATTCTGCCAACGGAAATTAACTTTATTTGTATCCTCCAAAGCAGAATATCCAGCAAATGACCCTCTTTAATCAGATAATTCTTCATATTCATCTGAATTACTTCACTTAGTTAATTTAGTGCCATTGGGTAAATATGTGCTAAGGTGCCTAGAACTACTTAAATGATAGGAACAGTCTCCTATGTAATCTCTATCTCCTATGTATTAATGTTTAGTGGTTATAAGTGATCTTGCACCATCTCTCTGGAGCAATACCCTTCCCACAACACAGTCATATATCAGGTGAGAACAGTATTTGGCTCGCAGCCCACAGTCCGCAGTTTAAATACCCACAAATGGTAGTAATATGTGAGACAGTAATACATTGTTAAATCTGTTAGACATCTGTTTGGTTTTGCAGCATCTGCCAAAATAGGTTTCCCTGCTTTTAGAGGTCTTTGTCGTGCTCCTATAATATGTACCAATGTTTCAGACCTCACTTAAATTCTTTTTTTTTTTTTTTACCTAGAAATCGGACACCAGAGCAATACACTTTTTTTATACCTGATTGTTGACACCAGGGGCGTCGAACTCATGTGCTATAATGGGCCAGATTCAACTTAAATGTACTTCGTGTGCCGTACATACCATATATCAAAATACTACGGCACTCTCACGGCATCGCGGAGTGCTGTGTATGTGAAACTGCACTGCACGATAACCCCTCTCCCTTCCCCCGTGTGAGTGTGTTAGGGAGACAGTGTGGTCTTGCATAGAGCATGATCTTGCATACCCAAAGCTCCGTGATGTTATGAGACCTGACACTCTCGCAGCATTGCGGAGAACTGGGTATGTGAGACCTCTCTCTCTCTCTCTCAGAGAGTATGATTCTGCTGAGTGTGGTCTTGGGCTGAATGGACGAGTTTTGTGGACTGCATTCGGCCTGCGGGCCACATTTGACACCCCTGGTTTACGTTGTATGATGGGGGCTAATTTTATTCATTGATTCGTATCTTTCAGAAATCCTCAGCTCTGCCATTTAGTTGATCAAGTTTTGTCCTGTTAGTGTAATATTTGGAGGCCTAACAATAGTCTGGGGTTTTGTGCTGTTTTCTTCAATTGAATTTTAATTTCATATTGTGCCAGGTGTGGAAAAAGGGTATTTATTGCAAGCCCTGGTATTTCAAGGAGTTATTTAGTAAGAAAAAGCATATACCATATTTCTTGTATCCCAAAGTCTCTTCTGATGCAATTTAGTCTGGAATTTTAGAGTTACAGCTGGTGCCAGATTTTTAAATATGTAAATTGAAAGGTACTTGTTCTGTTCAGTGCAATCTTGCTTTCACTACTAGCCATTAATCCTCATGTCTTTGTTAAACTTCAATTAAAATGGTAGATGTCTCATCAGTTGTATCTAGCCTATATGTGCTTTTGCTGAAATTTTGTACATTTGCTGCCCCAACTTAATTTAGCCTTTCAAAGTGACAACGAAGCACTAGTGTAGACAATGTTCATGCTGTCCACTGGCACTTCAAGCATTGTTATCCACACCTACTTGGGGTTGGTCTATATGGCCGTGTGATTTTTGGCGGTAATCGAAGGGAGATATGCAAAGTACTTAAAATACCTCTTCCCTCTTATTCTGAAAACTCTTCCCTCTGACTCAGGGCTACTCCTGCGGTAGTGGTCTTCCAGCATCGGCTTCCTGATCAGCTGAGGGGTCTTTACAAACTCGATCAGGGAGATTGAGATAAGCCTTGGAGCAGATTTACAAGACATGGTGTGCTTAAAATGCCAGTAGGTCCCATTGTCTTGTTTATAGTGACGCTCCTGCTGTTGTTACTGCTAGTGGAGCTGAATAAGTGATCTCAATCGGTGGGAAATAGAGGAAAAATTGCAATGAAAAAAAAGTATTTGTGAGGCATTGTGTAAATAAATGGTAAATATTTAATTGTTAGGTCATATCTTTAGAAAGCATGCTTGTTTGAGGATTTATTTTATGGATGGTGATCAAAATTTTGAATGTAATGTTTCTGTAACTAGTAGAACTGGTCAGAACAGTTTTGCCAAAATGATAATTTTATGAAATAGGCTATTTTATCAAAGATGTATATTAGGAGAAATTTTGAGGGAGGTTAGAGGAAACACTATAGCCTCCTGCTTCAGACACTGGTCAGGAATGTGGGAGACTCAAGTTCACACCCCTTCTTTTCCTGATTCAAAGCAGAGCTTTTCATCCCAGAGCACTCTCGGAATTAGGCTGAGCAGGGACTTGAACATGAGTCTCCCACATCCCAGGCCTGTGTCTGAGGCAGCAAGCTGGGGGGTGTGATGGACAAATGCACTCGTGTTTTGGACACAATTTCATTTTTGTAAGATGTTCAAATGGCTTTGGTTTTGTTCTGTTGTGAAACAAAAACAAATTTTGAAACCTCAAAAGATGTCACAAAATGGATTTGTGATACTCTGACAAAGATTCTTAGAAGTTGTTTTATTCAATAGTTTTGTTTCCTATTCAAGTCAGTTTTTATAAATATACAGGCATACTGCTGTATTTTAAAAAAATGTACCACATTCTCTGTGTGTATAATACAAACTGTGGATAGTACAGCTTTGATGATCACTCATAGGATGTCTAGATTGCCTATGAATGTTGTTGAAATCACAAGTGAGTTATATAGGTCATCCCAAGTGAGTAATGATAAACTCTCTGTGCCATTATACACCACAATGTATGCCACATTTTCTGTTAAATGTCATATATTTTAGAAATGTTAAAGCGTTTATTGTGACACCAATTACTAAGCCAGTCTTTCTGAGAATCGGGAGTCCAACTTGAAAGGGCTCAGAGGAGAGGAAAATGATAGCTACTACCTTAAAAATGTAAAAATAGCCAAAAATAGCTCTGGTATTTTTTAAAAATCACATATGCACTTTTCATAGTTCAAGACCTTTCAGGTGGCCTGTTGAAAAATCTGGGGATCTCTGTTTTCCAGTACTACAAAAATACTAAATATGCAAAGTTATAAAACACAGTGTTTAAACCTGTTCCCTGCAGATTACCTGTCTTGGGCTACAATTTAATTTTGGAAGGATAGCTTGATATACAGAAAATTTGTTGCAGTTTGATTTTAAAGTTTTAAAAGGTGTTTGTTTAATACTGCGCAAGATATGGAATGTTGAAATAAGCCTTTGTGATAAAGGGTTAGTGGGCAGAGTGCAGTAGAGGTGATTGTGGCGCACGAGTGTAATTTATCTGATCATGTACAGATTGCTGCTATGTGTGGGTGTATATGCACACCTAATACAGTATTAAAGTAGTCGAGACCCCATTGGTTTTAATTAGCCAAGATTGTTGGGAAAATTAGCAATTTTTTCAAGGGTTTGGAAAGTACGGTAATAAATGGTGAGCTGATCTTGAGAAGGTGTAGCCGGTCTTGATCACTGTTGCTGAAGTTACAGATGTAGTCATGATAATAAAAACAGAAGATATGGAACGAAAGGTTTGGGTTTAGGAGGCTTCAACAGACCATATGGAAACTGTGGTAAGTAAGCTTGCTGAATGTACCAAAAGATTCTGGAGAGAGTCCTCATTATAGTTAAATGAATAGCAGCTAAATGATTCTTCCATTCTGTACTAAATTAACTAGAACTACTACAAATGTCTTGTACACATCTATCTGTACAAATACAAAGCATAAAAATTAACTGCTACTTGAAGGTATTTCAGAATCCAAAATAGACAAATAAAAGAAACAGCCTGCAGTTTATTGTGTTAATTTATTGTGCAAGATTTCCCTATTCTTGGTGATTAATAGAACAGAATATCCATAGGTATAGGTGTTTCTATAGTAGGCAAACATTTTTCAGATTCTGGGGAAAAAAATAATTTTCTGTCTTTAATCCACACTATCTATTGTACAAATAAAATGTTTTCTTGAATACTTTTCCTCATTAGCGACTCAATTTAATCTCTTTCCCTCTAGTAAATTGTTAGATAGGGATTCTGTAGAAACTCCAGTCCAGGTTGTCCTTTGTTGTGTTAATGGGTTGGTTTTAAATAGTGCTTTATAAATTTACTGAAATTTAGAACCAAAAACCGCTGTGGAATTTTAGTGAGTTTGTTGTATAGTTAAAGGGATGTATCTATGTTGGGAAGAAATATACCCCAAAAGATACACACTTCAAAACACTGTTGTGACAAAGAGAGTCCATACCTTGCTAATTCTGATTTTTCTGGCAAGATATAATATTATCAATTTATAGGGGGAAGGTTCCAGGTAAGTACAGTATTTCTGAATTCAAGCTGTAATATTGTCATGTAAAATTAGACACAAAATCTGGATCATAGTTTATAGATAGAATGATGGGTTTGCATGATAAGTAAATTTAACAGCTCATCTTTACCTGAGAAGATGTATTGTGATACCAAGGAAAGTTATGCAAGTTAGACCAGGGTAATTGCAAGGTAGCATTCATTACCCAAGAAAACCTTCATGCTAAAATACTCTGAGGTTTTGCTTAGTGGACTATAAGCTTAGGTGAAGAGTTGAAATTTAACACTTGGACCATGAAAAAGGAAGAGACTGAAGTATGCTTCATGTTTGGACACTCTCTAAAGAATGATTAAATATTATTGTGGCCTTGAAAGAGTGTACCACCAGTTAGGATCAGAAAAATGATTAATGTAGTCTCTGATGAATTGGGAAAAGTACAGATTAGACATTTAGATGCGAGTTCTCACACCACCTTGTCCCTTCCCCTTCTCATGCCCACTTAGGTGCTTAGAGCAAAGGGTTACCTGCAGGGAGGAGGATAGTGGATTTAGGATGGATGGATTATTTTTACTTCATGTAGCTTTAGACTTGCATCATGCTATAAGTATTGTTAAATTCTGCTTACAGGATGTAGCAGACAATTCAGAGTATCTTCTTCAAACCAAAAATACAGGAGTTTGATACATCATAAGACTGTTTTTCTGTGAGCAAAACTTGTGTTAGTGTGATCTTTAAAGATGCGGGACACAGTGTCTAACAATGGCAAACTGATGTTGCAAGAGTATACAAAATGGAGCTTGATTTCTGCATGAGTTACACAATTAAAAGTTTTGAAACTTAAAAATCAGTGCAGGACCTGGGGGAAACATTAGAGCATTTTAATTCCATACTGAGTTCCACCAGCAAATTTAATTATGAAAGATCACTGAGGTTAACATTGTTGTTGTACTTTCCTCATGGGTAGCCTCTTTTTTTTTTTTTTAAACAGCTTCTTATAAGTGGGTCAGTCACTATAAACTTTCATTGAATAGGGTCTCTGCCTTAATGGATTCTTTCAATGTAAGGATATTAACAAGAACAGGCTAAAGATGAGCAAGATAGGTTCAAAATGTAAAGGCTGTCCTGACCACTTCACAACAGACTAGAAAGTGTGGTTAGATCCCCCTCCCCATCCGCCGTTTTTTATCAAGTTGCTGCTTTTAATGAATAGGATGAGATTGTTACAGCTAAGCACTTCAACTATGATTAGGTCATATTTATTGTAATGAAAACCATTTCACGGCCTGTTACCTCACAGGTGTTGGTGGTTATAATGCTCAGCACATTGATAGCATCCACTGCATTTCTTTCATTGGAAGATCTCAAAATCCCATCAATCAATTAAGCTTTTTACTGCCCTTTTTATCTAATTTTGCAACATTCTGTTTTCCTGGTTGAATGAAATATGAGTTATCCATCATTGAGTGTGTTTTGAACTTGGTTATGAAACTATTATACCCACCTCACAGATTGGGAAACTGAGGTATTAATTGGTTAAATGACTTGTCCATAGTCGCACAGCAAATTAGTTGCAGAGTCAGGAGCTAAAATGTAGCTCCTAAGTCATTGATTCTAATGTATTTATGCTAAGAGTTAACTCAGGGGTAGGCAACCTTTGCCAGCCTCCGTGCCAGCCCCACCCACTGCACCCTCAATAGGTGCCAGGGGTGGGGCCAGGGACTCCTCCCTGCTGGCCCCGCCCCCATGCACGGGGCTCCTGGCCATGCTCCCCAGTGAAAGGAGCGGGGGAAGAGCAGGTAGGGCCAGCAGGGGACAGGAGCTCCGCGTACTGTGGCTTCTTTTTCTCTTCTGGCCACACTCCCCAGTGGGAAACATGGCCAGCAAGGGCCTGGAACCGCGGCATGCGGTTCTTGTGGCCCTAGACCCCACTGGGGGGGTGGGGCCAGCGGCGTGAGCCACATGCCACTCAGGATTGGCCCCACATGCTGGGGTTGCCAACCTCTGAGTTAACTGCTTGCTAGAAAATATCATGGGGGAAATTTTGTATGTCGAAGCTTTGAAAAACAAACCAACCGCCCTCCCTCCACCTGTAACTAGTAAAATCTATCATCCTGATAATTTTGTATGTTGTATCCTGTTCCCGCACCTATTTTATCAGTCGTTAGATTACATGTTCTTCAGAATAGGAAATGACTTTGCTGTTTGTAATGTGTGTCTCACATTTGGGCTCTGCTGTCTTCTAAATAAAGTAATTTCTTTTGAATCTCTCTCCTATACCTTAACAGAAGAGGTTTTGCATTACCTCTGGTTAGCTTTTGCGATGGCATGTGGGAAGCATGATTGTTTCATTCTTGCACCTACTCCACAACTTGATGGGAGCTGCACATTCAATGCAAGATGGGAAAATGCTGTGTGTCATTGTGGTACCTCCCTTTAAGTAGTCAAAGGTGGTGTGCTTTGATATCCGAAGGAGTTCCTCCACCCAATCAGCTAGTAGGATTGTTGGTGTGATGCAGCTCATAAGGGTGTATTAACTGAAAAGAAGAAAATCCTTACTGTGGTGGACACAGGAAGGAGACTATCAGTGTACTAGCAAACATTTACTATGGTATTTCTAGGTTGTTAGTGCTTTTGAAAATTTTGCCCTGGATCTTTAAAGTTTAGGTCATAACTAACAATCTACGTTGAACTTATAGGTAACATATTTCTAGTCATTTAAGTGTTCTGAAAATGTTATCCCAGGTGATTACATTCTGTAACTCCGAAGAATTCCATTTACAGGGCCATATATTAGTTCTTGAAATGATAAATTAGAAGACAAATAGTAAGCCCAGTCATTGTGGGTTCTGTGAACAAGCAAGCAAAACAAATGAAAAACAAGCTGTGTTTCCTGGTTGGCATTCAGTTAGTCAGGCTGCTTTTCCATTGCAGAGTGACTTCAGCTGGTATTTGAAGCTGGTTATTAGTGTGCCCAGTGAGCCATACATTCTTGGGGTAGCTGTGTTTTTAAAGTAAAATCTGAAAGCTTTATCTGCTTAATTCCACTAACCCAGCATTCCTCGTTTTTGGAGGTACTTTAGCAGAGCTTGTCTGATCACTTTGTGCATACCGAGTTTCAAGATAAACAAAGCTTTCAGAATAAAGATACACTTCAGATTTTTCTGTTATCTTCCAGAGGCAGCAGGAGGGAGGTTGAAGCAATAGGAACATAATAAAATTCCATGCGTCTTAATTATCTCCTGCCTAACCTATTGGAAAGAATGGACAATTGAATGACCTCTTGGAGGCTGTTTATTTCAATACAGGGATTTCCCTTAGTGTTATCTCATTAGAGCTGGGTAAAGGCCAGGATATTCACAAATTTTCTCAACTGACAGTTAAAGGGTGGCCTCGTGTGTAAAATTTTTTTTTTTTTTTTTTTTTTTTTTTTTTTTTATTAAAGAAAACCAAAATGTCCCTTCAAGAAACGATCTGATATGTTCCACACTAATCTCCTTTCAAATCACATCTAGAGCCCTTCCTGTTCTAAGATAGGTACACATTCCATGCACCCATCCTTATTTGAACTGCACCCATTTGTGCTTTTATTCTGTAAACTCTTTTGGACAAAGCCCTGGTTTCATTTTCTGGGTTTCCTTTGTATGTTTTGTTAGCTGTGAAATCCTGTGTACACACTGTATAGGATATCGATTAACTTTTTTAGGTACCACTGCTTATAAAAACAAACACACCTATGTATATTCTTCCTTATACTACATGCTAGCAATTCTGCTAAACAAGAAGTATTACTAATTTCATTCAGGCTAGCGTCCTCTCCTCAGACCTGATAAGTCCACTGATTTCCCCTGCAGACTGCTGCTTCTTAGCATAAAGTCCTGGCAAACACACCAATCTACTAGTGCTGGGCTTCAGGCCTAGTATGAAGAGACTTCATATGAAATTGCAGTGATCTGCATTTAAGTATTCTCTAATTTATCTGAATCCAGATTAAATACATTAAAGTTTAAAATTTGATATGACCATCTTTTGGGCTATTCTCAAAGTTGCTCACTCTACTCTGACGTCAGAAATCAATCTTACTTCTTTATTGGGGGGGAAAAGAGAATGATCAGAGATCCAAAAATATTCAGAGTGTAATCTTAATATGCCACTACCAGTTCTCCCTGGAATACCTGTGTAGAATTGATGAACATGGCTTCAGAATTCTGTATTTCCTTTTGACATTTTCAGTACTAGTTACTTGATGATTTAAGTTAGGCTGGAACTAAAAGTGTTTGTTTCCCTCCTCCTCCCCCACTTGAGATTTGTCTGCATGAAAAAGAGAATAAATAAATTGAATATTGCAAATATGGCATGGAAATGCATTGTTTCCTCACACTGGCACCAGTTTAAATTTAAAATGAAAAGGAATATACTATTAATGGTTTATTCCTGAATTCATGCTAATCTAGGGAGATGTTCGAACTTTTACGTCTGTGCTTGTTGTAAGAGCAGGGATTCTCAGTCATTCACCATGCTTTGCCACTTCTTATTGAAGAGTATCTCGTGGACATGTCCTCTCTCATCCGTGGTCATGCATCCTCCTGTTCCAGCCACTGTAGTTGTCATTGTGGAAAAATATTAAATTATATTTCAATTGATTTGAATGTGATGTGTTAAGGTAATATTCCTATTAGAAACATGACTGCATGCCATACCTTCAATTCTCTTATATGCATTTAATAACACAAAATGATGTTCACACTACACTTTTAATGATACATACAGGAAGAGCAATGTAGATGTAGCTACCTGCTCATGTTCATAAATGTTTGCAGGATTGGAGCCTTCATATATCAAGACTAGCTTTTCCATTTAGTGTCTAAGGTTTTTGGTATGGGAAAAGAAAATGTTGGCTGCTAAAATTACAGACTCTGCAACACTTCCTACCAACCAGCACGCAATTAGCTGCACAAAGCTGTAGAATTGACACTTCCCACCATAAATGATACAATTTTTAAATGAACCAAATTCAGCATTTTAGATAAGCTTTGTTGAAGGGCTTTTTATAGTAAGGATTATGTCTAGGCCAAATCTAAATCTGAAGCCTTACTTTTCCTGTGACCAAGGGCTGAATTTTTCACCAATATAAAAATATACTTGAGTTTTGATCAATGCAAATTAGTGAAGGGGATTTGCTCCAACTTTAATAGTAATAATAAAACAAAACAAAAAAAACCCAAAACCACCAAACCTCTATTTGGTCTGAAGATCCGTCAGTCTTTACTGCAAAAAGTGATTATTTCTTTTTGTTAACTGAAAACGTAAAATAGTTTATAATAATGTGCTTTTTCAGCCCTAGCTACAGTAATCACATTACTATTACTATTACTGCATGAGAAAATTCCATTTTTAATAACTATCTAAGGGTTTTGTCAATTATAACATAAAATGCATTGTTCAATGTGGTTCCCTCAGCCCAAGTTCCTGAAATGTTAGTTATCGTTCGATGTGATTTATTACCATGATTATGATTATCACTTAACATTCATGCTGCAGTTGCAACCTGAGACCTTAGACAGAACTGGTTCCCTGTTTTGTTAAGCCCTGCCAAGAAGAACTTGGTGTAAAAACAGTGACATACAAAGGATGGGGAATGGATAAAGTCAAATATGTAAAACACTTCATCTATCTTTTTTTAAAATACTTTCTAAGATGTTGGATATCCTTACTATTTGTCAACTGACCTATTTTTAGCTAATTGAGATCTTGGGATGCTGATGGGTTTTAAGGCAGGACTGAAGGAGGAGAGTGAATAGTGGCCTTGCTGCTCCATTAAGCAGTGTGTTCCATAAGGAAGTACCTCAGTATTCACATAGCGAATAGCTTGAACTTCTCTCATTTCCGTTATATTTAGGAATTAGTTTAACTGGAATTTTATTACTCTACAACCTCGGTGAATATACAGACCTTGGTGTGCCTTGAACAGTCTTCTAAAAATACGTTTGATAAACTGACCTCTTTTTTTTTTTTTTTGATCAAATACATTGCAACAACACAGATGTAACTTCATAGATATAGCAACTTAACCTCACCATCTCACACTCACACACACTCACACACACACACACACACACACACACACACACACACACAAAATCCTCATTGATGTGCTATAGTAGACTTTGTCCTTTGTGGTTTGATTACACTAGCTGAGGCATACTGTTGAAATATTTACTCACTTTTACTTGCGCAGCCTCCCACCCTACCCTATGCTTTTGAGGGGTGGTGGTGGGAGGGGTGGTCAGCCTATTTAAAGTATGGGCTTTCATGTTTGTATTACGAGGCCCCAATCCTGATCGGGCTCTCAGGTTGCTACCTTAGAACAAATGGATGAGAAATTAAAACTATATTTGTTTTACTAATTTAAGATACATGTGGTAAGGGATTTTTTTAAAAGATCCGATAGTCTCCTTTTAAGTCTTGTTTTTAATTAAGGGATTAGAATGTTTTTCATTGTAAATAGATACAGCCTTTTAAAGTCAGTCCACTGATTTGCTTCTGTCAGTAACTGTGCAATCTACATGTGATAGTGACTGAAATTTCAAGTCGGAATTTGGTCAGAAGTTAAAGGGAAGCATCGTTTATAGTACAGTCACGTCCGAGAGTATCTGAAGAAAATGCGGCATGGTGGGACTGAGATTAACATGAAAATCTCCATTTAACTCAAACAAGCCTTTGACATGTACTGTCCAATGAATTTACAGACCCATACAATAACATTTGCTTTGCAAAGCAAAGGCAACTGCTAGCTTGTGCACTGAAGCTAGAAGGCTAAATAAAAAGACTTGTGAAATTAACATCTACCGTCTCCTTGAGAGCAAATGCAAGAGATGCACCTTTCCATTCCCTCCCACCCTCTATTACGAAGTCTCATATTGTCCAGATTGCTGTGGATCTCCTTACTAAATGAGTTTTGTAGCTCTAAGTTAATTTTCTGCCACCATTGCTTCACGCTGATGTCTACGGGTGTTTGTGTATCCATTAAGCACGCTGCCAAGACTTGTCCACCACTTTCTACCTCTCCCATTAAATGGCTGTCAGCAGGTTTGCAGAGTTGCTCTCTTGCTCTGTATTAATTGCTACTAGCCACTGGATGCAATGAAAAGCATCCATACAAGAGAAGCACAGAGGTTGCTAAAAGTAAATAGAAATGCCATGAGCAGTTAGGTCAAATTTCACCTGTAGTCATAACAGTGTGGTTAGCAGAAAGGAGGTGTCATTTCTTTTTACACTGTTCCCTTGTTCAACTAACCTCTCTTCTCTTATTCCCATCCCCAGAAAAGGAATGGTATAGATCTAAACAAGTGCATATTGGTGGCATCTTTGATAAGGCACTCTCATTAAAGTTGTATATAGCACCCTGCTGAGTTTTACGATTGGTTTTGAAATGAAAATGTGTTAGAATTAGATCAAACGTTATCCTAGCTGAGATAAATAATGAGAAAAAGGTTAATGATTTGTCCCATGAAAGTCAGCATTCAGCATATAAAGGGATGGGGCTTTTCAAAGGAAGTAGTGTGAGGGTTAGATGTCAGTTTGAGGGGCCGCACCTAGTCTACCTGCCTTTGAATTAGATGGAAATAGCATATAAAGTACTTTTTGCAGAACTGGAAGTTTTAGGCGTAAAGCATTGTTTAATAAAGATGCCCTTCAGCACTCTCTTGGGGGTTACTTTGTGCATACAAGAATTTTAAAAAGCTGAATTCACAAATCTACTTATTCCTAAAGGTCTAAATGAGGTTGTGGCCCACTGTTCTAGTCACAGTATAAACACATACTGAGTCAGTCAGTCATTGTCCTGAAGAGCTTAGTCAAAAGAGACAAGAGAGATGTATGACGAGAGGGAATCAGAGGCTCAGAGGAAAATTGATTTGCTGAAGGTCTGATCAGTTTCAGAACTGGGAACAGAACACAGATTTCTTGAAAACCAGTGTGGCATCATGCTGCCTCCCAAAGAATTTATACTCCAAGAATTTTTCTGTCTTCCTTTTCCTTCCATTCTTTCCCTGCCCCTTTGTCTTTCTGGAGAACTCTTGAGTTGCTCACCCACTTAAAGTGCCTTTCTCAAGACTCACATTATCTATCTCAGTGGTTTTCAACCAGTGTGCCGTGAGAACTGTCCATGTGTGTCGTGTAATTTTGTACAAAGGTAATGAGTCAATAAAAAATAAACATTGTTTCATCTTAAACAATATTCTATCCAACCAAAATTACAACTCGTAAAACTCGTGAAAATTAATCATCAAGTTAAAAGCGAGGTATTGGCCTTTTGATTCTAAAACGTGAATATTCTAAACACAGGTGGCCAAAGGGCAAAATTAAGATGGCGTGTATTTTTTTCCAGTAGATTTGAAACATTAATGCATTTGGTCCTTCTTTAGCTATATGCACTATGTTGCAAACCTCTCTAGTAAGACCGTAACCATAGTAAATGTGATGTTTATAAGCAATCAATTCAGCTGAAAAAAGTGGGTGTCTGTGGAATTGTTTGTCTCATTGAAGTGTGCGGTGTTACTGAAAAGGTTGGGAACCACTGATCTATCTATCCATCGTTATAGCCGAGGATGACTGATTGTTTTGGAGTTCATTACTGCTACATTTTAAATTGTTGGGGGAACTGGTGTTGAATGATGGATCAGTTTTCTTCATCACCCCATTTTTCCTGAGGGGTTAAGACTGCTGCTTCCAGTGTTTCATGAACCGTCGTGAAATAATTAGTTTTTTAAAAAGTCTAAGATCCTTGCTAACTATTCACATATAAGTTAATGTGTTTCTGCATTTTATGGAGATGCTATGTACAAATACAGATGTTTGAACTTCATACTGAAGGTGAGAATAAGAGAACAGTTTTGTCAAAGCTTTTGATAAGGAACAAAGGTATGAAAAGAAATTTGAAATTGCTGCTTTTGAAGTCCCTTTTAGGGCCAGGGTTCTCTTGCTTTATAGACACAATGGCTTCATTGTTACTTGAAAAAAAAAAAAAACAAAGCTGAATTACATTCAAGCCAGCTGTGGAGGGAGAAAACCGTTAGACACAAGATATACGAAGTGAAACCGATATATATTGTAAATTAACTTATTATTTTGCCAAACTGTTTTTAATCTAAGATGTTGGTATGATTTTAAGTTTTGTCATTTGTTATTTGGCCTATATGATCAGTGATTAATGTTTTCTTTTTAAATAACATTACTTAGGTTGTTAATAGTCACTTAGTAGGAGATCGCTATGGGACTTGATTGAACCAGAGAGATTTAGCTGTGCATTCTTTATTATGGAAACATGAAAAAGCATTCTGCACATGAAGGCCTGGAATATACTGTGGGTCAAGTTAGTTGTACCTTTGGCTATTGGGGTGCAGCTCCCATTGACTCAGTATGATCCTCTGAATTGGAAAGCAGAATTAGACTTGAGCATCTTGCAAAGTTCAGCTGAAATTCTGTTACTGCAAACAAATGGAAAGAGCTTCTGTGGTCTTGTTGAAAACCCATCAAACATTCAAATGTTCTCACCAAGAAGGTACACTATATCAGTTTACAGAATCCACAGAGTCACTGCTAGCCATGTAAAGATCAATGTAAAGAACTAAGTATTTTATGGCTAGGTTTATGTGTTTTGAGTATTTTTGTGACTTTTTTAGCTGCTGTTGCTTCCTTGTCTCTCAAGAAACTTGTCTCAATCTGTGTTGTGAAATCTGTTAATTCTTTACATTCACGGTAAATGCCTTGGAAAAAGGCAATTTAATACATTTCTTTTTAAGTGTGACTTTTAATTAAAAAAAAAATCAGTATCTTATGCTTTCTGGTGAGAGTTGCTGTCCTAAGGAAAGATGAATTTTGTCTGTTGGGTACCCTATAATTTTTCATAATTATTCTTGATGTTCTCGCCCAATAAACAAGACTGGCAATTTGTTTCTATCCTCTCAGGAAGCTCATAGTTTAATGGGTAAAAGATCAGACATAATGAAGAAAAATGGTTTGGTGTACATACCAATGTCAGGAATGCATCTTTATGAACTTTACGTGTTCAGATTTTGGGTATCAGCACATTCTCTCTAGAGGTACATGCATATTATCCAGCACCATTAGTTGCAGTTATATGCCCACAGAAGGAGGGAAGCATATCCTAAACCACTTCTATATTCTGTTCTACTCATGGAATCTACAAATTGAAATACAAAGCTGTGAATAATTAAACTAACCCCCCATCAGAAATACCATGTGGTATATTTAACCATGTGTTAAATTTAAAAATGGCTAAATCCCTTTTCAAAGTGACTTGTAGGCTCCTATTTGCTTACAGGTTTCTTAATTACTTAGGTGCTAGATTTCCCTCCCCCATGTAAACAGATCATGCTGGCTTGCATTATAATGGTGAATTGTAGTATATCTATTGAAAGCAGTTTAAGAATATCAATCAAAAGAATAGACCAAATAATAATAGTACTGTAGCACAAATAGAACTCCACTTAGAAAAGAAGGATGGCCCAGTGGTTAGGGCCCTAGTCTAGGACTTACGCTAGGTTCAGTTCCCCATTTGTAAAATCGGGACGATACTATTGTCCTACCTCAGAAGATTTTGTGAGGATGAATATATTTTAACTGCCTAAGAAGCAGGAATGGGGCCTCATTGTGTTGAATGCTGTACAAACAAGCAAAAAAACCAATTATTTGTCTTAAAGGGCTTGCACTCACATGCACATTAGTACAGAATTCACTTCCTCTTTTTTACTTGTCAAAATGAGCAATCTTTTGCCCCTGCTTTTGTACAATAAAGAGCGACATATACCTTCAATGATATGGAGACTGCAACATCTTGCTCTGTTCTGTCCTCAGTTCTTGCAGGGGGAGCTCAAAATCATGAATTCAGACCTTATCTGCTAAGCCAGAGAGAAACAGACTTACTAAAATTCTGTATGTACAGTATTTCGATTGTATGTCTTTTGTTATAAATCTTAAAAGCTTTGTTTCACTATCAATGAAGTAATGCATTTCACAAGTAGAGTGGCCTGGTTGCAAAATTTAAGCATGTTTTGGGTTAGTATGTTCATCAGTGTGCAGGAACCTGTAACTGAAACCTTATGAGGAGTTGATTTTTGCCTCCCTAGTGATATCATTAGAATGTGATATAGTCGATATCTCTCTCTTGCAGGCTCCCATTGTTCCTTTTTAATGAGTCTTTATATTGGTATCAGACATTCTGATTTTAAGACAGCGTAATAACTCTAAATGCATTAGTATGTGAAGGCAGAAGTTCCAGATCTTGTCAGCTCCAAAGAATTTATCAGTATAAACCTGTCTCTCTTCCCCCGCCCCTCTTTCCAAGTAGTTGTCTTCTTCTCATCTTTGGTTTTTACTAAATTAGAACTCAAGAAGTGCTTTGGACAGCTGTTAAATTCAGACATGTCAGCAGGTGGTACTGATTTTATAAGTCATCAAAGTTTATCTTTCATAAAACTCTTCTGCCCTCAAAAGTATTTATGCAAGCATATGTGGAGATCTTCAGAGAACAAAAGATACGCACGCAGTTTTGTTTTTTTTTTTAATAAGTCTGCTTTGTCTGGTTATGTTAAAAGAAGAAATTGTAACCTTGGATAAATGCTTCTCAATACCTTGAAAGATCTTCTCCTTTACAGAGTTCTTTGCCATGTAAGTCTCTGTTCTTCTAAACCACACTTTTATATACTGGAATATTTTTAATAGATATGTGTTGTTTGGTTTATTTAGAATTAAACCTATAAAATATTAATGAATGTACCAAGGATTGAAAACCCCAGTGGTGTGTCTGTAACTTATCTGACTTTGAGTATTGGGGAAGAGTCATAGAGAATCAAAGCAAATTTTTTAAGAAAAGCTGTTCTTCATGGCTGGCTGCCTTGGTAGTATAAAATATTAATATTTCTACAAAAGGCTGCTGCACTCGGCGAAGGTTGTGCAACCAGTCTGGATATCTGAGACGAAAAGGTTCTGAATCAGCAAAAATAAGAGAGATCTCACCGAGGCAGCAAAAGTAATTCAAGGTACCTCTGAAACCAAAATCCGTGGTTGCCATTCCTTTGTGCTTTTCCCCTCCTCGCTATGGGGTGTTCTAGGTGCTTATTGTTCTGATGGCTTCCTACTCTCTGTGGAAACATGGGTGGTTTGAATTAGTGTTGGGTTTTTTTGTTAATTTATTGTTCTGAGAACCTTGTGTGGTTTGAAGGCATACCTTTATTTAGCATAAGAACATACCTTGTCTTTTAGAGACCACTGTTTTCTCCCATCTCCAACAGTCATCATTCATCATGGCATTTGGTCTCGGAAGGATGCTGTCAACTTAAATTGTATGCTTCTGTACAGTAGCCTTAGCCAGATGTGTCTTGGAATAACCATAGATGATATTCTGGGTTTGGCATTCGATGCTAGTTCTGTTCAAAGGCTCCATCACAGAGATACAAGAGATCAAGAGGCTCCACATAGCCTTTTAACCCAGGTCCTGTATGAGGGAGTTAGTGAATGTACAGACAGATGCTCTTGGTAGACCTTAATAATTAGCAGGGGCAATTCTGGGGGCCAAAGGCCACCTCGCAAGTACAGGACAAGGTTGCAGCTATGTTTTTGTATCTAGTTCTTATTTTTGAAAATGTAATAATCCCATAAGTTTCCCCCCTCAAACAGAAAAACTTTGTTTTACCGATTCTTCTACTCAGTCAGTACTGTTCCTTTGGGACAGTTCCCTGTAATCTTTCGGAGTTTGTGGAATAAAGAAATCTAGGCCAGTAGGCCATGCTTGAAATAGCATGTAAGGAAGTCTTTATAGAATCCTCTTGTCTGCTGGATAAATGTAAACTTTATGAAGATGATAAATTGGATACAAACTGAGGAAATATTGAAAAACTTGTTGGCAGAGTTGAATATAGGGTAAGCTGATGAAAATGCAAAAGAATTTCTCTTATTTATAGCTTATTGATAAGTTCTTGGTACATGTAAAGTTCTCATAATAGGTACCGTACCTCTTTCGCTGATCTAATTTAACTTTTATATCATTTTAAAAAAGAGGAGGAAATGGAAATGTAGCACTACAAATTTCCTGGCTGATGACTAAAAGTAACATGCAAGTTACACAATGGTACTTTTAAGGTCTTGTTTGGATGGTGGTCTAAGTTCATTTGGCTGTGCTGATGCTCCTCCACTTTATCAGGTTCAAAAGGTGAAACTGGAGGGTGCCTGGTGAGTGCTTTTTATCTCTTTGGGGAAAGAAGAATTTTCAGTACTGATTTTTTTTAATTCTCATTTGGCAACAAGTATAAGTCTGTTAATGTATTTGAAATTATTTTATTATACATATAAGTCGGACTGAATTTTAAATCGTTTACATTTCTAGGTTTGCATTTGTGCGTTGAGCCCAAGAACATATCTGAGACAAACCAAAGGGCTATTGTTTCGTTTATATCTGCCAATTTATATTCTAGATTGTGCTAGCTTTTAAAAGACTCTAACACTGCATACGGAGCTAAAAACCTGCATATGCATTAGTGTCTGCTTTGGGTCTTGTCGAGATGCAGGTACAGCTCTGAAAGAGTTGCACACTTTCCAATGTTCTTCCAGCGTGGGGCATTTGCTGCAGTTCCAGCAGCAAAGCTTTTCAGAAATGTCTTGTGTGCCAATGTTCTGATATTTGCACTTGATATTTGCAGCCGCATACTGCCCAGACATTATCCTGCAGATTTAATAGGAATCACGGCAAGGGCATGTGACCTCTGTTAAAAATGGTAGTGTTCTCACTTATGGATTTTTATTATATTTCCTCTTCCTACTTTGCTGGATGTTCTTGAAGGCCATCACTGTGTGTAGATGCTGCGTATAGGAGGTAGGAAGAATTGTCACTTGTTTAAGGTTACTTCCAGACACTGGTCCCCCAGGTCAGCAGCATAACCTCCTACAAACATGCATCTGACGAAGTGGGTTATAGTCCATGAAAGTTTATGCCGAAGAAAATCTGTTAGTCTATAAGGTGCCACAGGACTCACGTTGTGTTTTGCTGTACAACAGAGTAACACGGCTACCCCTCCTACAAACAGTTCTTCTCCTCTTGCTTGAACAACAGCACTTTTATATCACTAATGGAAAAGTAACCTGTATGTCAGTGTGAGAGAAAGATCTGCGAAGTGACTGAATGCAAGAGACACATTAGTAAAGGCAAACATGTTAAAGAAGAGTCATGCTTTCAAACTCTGACTTTAAAAACTGATGCTTTTGGAGATGTTTCAGTATAAATAAACCATCTAGTTTGAAAGTGGTAACGTTCAATTCTTTACTGCATTAGAGGGGCTGAATGTATTGTGTACTTTCTGTCTGCTCTTGTGGAACTTGTAAGGAAGACAATTGAAACGCAAAGGTACTGCCCTTAGGAAAGAAACCACAAGTTAGTTTGTACCTTGTAGAGATGATGAAAATTACTTTGTTAATCTCATCCTGGCAGTTAAAGCTCCACCTACATCAACCACCATATGATCTGTCATAATTTGGTATGAAAAATTTCTGCTGAGACCTGGAACAGGTTGCACCTGGAAGCAAGTCAAGATATTGGTGCGCTGAGAATGCTGTATGTGTGTCCAGTTGCAGAAGCATTACTATATTTCTTAACCGTGCAGTGCTCTAGCCATGGTATTTAGGGCACTGTACAGCTGAATTAAAAGAAAACAAACTTAACAATGACAAACATATTAAAGTTGCTTTCCTGTCTCTTCCTCACTGAATAGAGATGTTTATGTGGCCTGGCTGTGCTTGAATCAGTTTAATCTGAATTCAGGCCAGACACACATTTGTAAAGGCCAGATGCATGGTTTTTTAAAGTTAAATAAGTTCTCCTTCCCACTATGCTCATTCAAGTATTCACCCCAGACATCTGCCTTACTATCGCAGCTTACTATAAGTTCAGTTTGGGCATCCTTACCTGCATCCCTGCTAACTGTGAACCCCCTTCCTTTTGTGTAAATGGTAGGATAAATACATGAAATATGTCTAACTTAGATATGTTCTTTGCTTCCTGGCTTTGTCACATATTTCTTTTGTGAATTTGAGAAAATCATATAAACTTTTTATACCTAAGTTTCCCCAGCTGTAAAATAGGCACAATACAGCTTTGCTAATTACCATGAAAATGTTATCAGCTGGGCTCAAAAATCTACTTGACAGTGATGAATAACCTAATAAACCTATCCACTTAAATGTATAATGAACGTTCTATACCCCATGTTTTAGGAAACATGGGTGGCAAGGTGATGCTGCTGTCCATGTTTTCTTCCTCCTGGTTAATAGGTAAGAGCAGAAACTATAATATATTTTGAAAAAACTTTTGCATTGATTTATTTACTTCGTTACTAATATGAAAGTTTACAACTTTTCCCAGGCAGAACTTCCTGGGAGCTTCCATCTTGTTTTAGTCATGGGTAAGGAAGAGAGGAAGGAGTACAAATGTTTTCTTGCCTCGAGTTGAGATGTAGCAGTTTTAGTGAACCATCTCTGACCCATCTAAGTGCTGAATAAGGTAGAAATTGAACAGCTGGGTTAGCTACTGTGTTTAGTACCGATGAAGAGAAAATGACATTTCATTTGCAGTGGCTTCAATTTGTTATGCAGATAAGTGTGAAGTGAACATGTGTACTGTGCATATGCACAGTGAGGTATTCTTCAAGAAATTCCTTTGTGAGGAGTTGGAAACTTACTTCTTATTGATGGTGATAACAGAAGAAAATAAATGAAATCACTTCATGAAAAGTCTCATGAAACTCATCTTAAAAGAAGGCTTCCCCAGGTGGCACAGATCGAAGTCAGTTTAATCTATTCCTACTACACTTGCTTATCTATAAAGTGCAATGGTTCTCTTTTACTCTTTGCTCCGATCAATTCTAACTACTTTAAACCAAGTTGTCTGACTTACATCTTTTTACAGCAGTTTGTTTCAGATGGTTAGTTAGATGCATTTCCTGTAATCCTCCTTTCCCTCACTGGAATCTTCTCTTAGTGCTGGGGATGGCTTGTATGAACGTTTACTGCTTTCACCAAGTAATTAGAAGTGTGCGCGCATGCGTGTGTGCGCATCCCTGTTAAAGCAACAATTCGGCTCAGTCTGCAAGGATTATTCATGCTTCAATTTACTTTACATTTCATTACTTATACTGAATTTTTCCTAGTGATCCAGTTATTTTCCCATAGTAATGCCTGTAATTGTTTGTACTCGATTAACAGTTACCCATTGTTTGAGTGGAAGGGCCTTTAGCTGTTTACCTTTTATTTTACTAGTTGTCAAGAAGTAGGTAAAATTTAACATTTGCCCTAAAACCTTTTCACGGATGGTTCAGTCAAGCACACAACACTTCTATAGCATTTTTAGCATTCATCTAAAGCTGCCGCATGAAATAATTATGATTAATAGCTCAGATATTTAGGAATAAGCAGAGGTCAACAAATGCTACTTGAAAGGGTACCGTCAAGTGGTCTTTTAAAGAGGATTTAAATTATTTTTCCACTTATAAAACTCTAGCAAACTTGCTATTGTCAAGCTTCTGAAATAGTTGGTTTTTTTCCTGCCAGTTTTCATCTCTGTTTGATAAACATTTCTTTTTTATCCCCTTGTTTTTTAAATAGAACTGAAATTAATGTTGCCTTTCTTTAACCCCAACTTTAACATGGAGAGCGCATTATGAAACTTGAGGCCTGGTCTACACTGTCGATAAAATTCAGTGGCAGTCAATGGTAGTTCCTCAAACTACGCAGAGTAGCTTGTGTAACTCCTGGCAACTTCATAACGTCCCTTTAGTGCACTGTCTTCACGACACTGTGCCTTTTTGAGGAGGCGGTTTCATTAGATCGACTTCCAGATTGACTAAGAGTCTCTTTATTGACTGCTCAGTCAATCTGGCTACCGTCAATGCATTCATACCCTCAGACAGCTTTGTTTGTTCTCTGTTGTCACTGATAATAGGACAATCAGAGGGGGTTGTCAATTGTTGCTGTTTATAGACTTGTACTAGGGGAGCGCATGTGGGAGCATGCTAAAAAGAGTTGTGTGTATATTTGCAGCATTGCTGGAAGCTTGTGCTAGTGACCCATCCTTCACTCTGTGTCTGACCTTGGGTGGCTAGCCCACATCCCTGCCAGTGGCTTAAGATCTGCACACTATTTTTAATATGTTAGCATGAGTACTGTTAACACAAACCATGCTGGGAGGCTTATTCTCTGCTACAGTGTAGCCCTATCCATAGACATCCAAGTCTATCTTCAAAGCGTCTGACGAAGTGGGATTTTCTCCCACGAAAGCTCATGCGATTAATAAATCTGTTAGTCTTTAAAAGTGCCACAAGACTCTGTTGTCTTTCTACAATAGACTAACACGGCTACCCCTTTGGAATTTGACTACATAGACATCCAGAGAATCTTCATCCCCTGTGGGCAATTCTCTGTAATCTATCACTGTGCATATACAACAGTGGTGTTCAGGCTTTTTCCTAAGGACGTATTCTAAAGGAGAGGTGCCTTCAAATATACAGCAAGTAATTTAAGTGATTGCAAAGACGGCTTGTACAGATGCTGTGTTTCTGATTCATAGTGTTCCACAGTGAAGATTTAATGGGAATGCAGTTATTTTACACCTACTGAGTCTAGTGAAAAGTTTGCTCCGTTTGACCTTTTGGGTTCATAAGTATAGGTCAGTTTTTCTTTCCTTGATGCGTTTTTGACATTTTGATGCATGGGGTATGGAAATTTTGTACATGCATTAAGTTGGTCTTTTTCTTGCGGAACAAGCAGCAGAATTTTGAAGGAAACGTCTCAGCAGTAACAAGGATTAAAGTGGTGTTTTTTCTGAAAGCCACTTCGGGTGCAAGATGGAAAAGATTCTGATTAATGTATACATCTGTTTCTTTCTAGTTATTTGTGGTTTGTTTTTTTAAAATAAGATTGGCTAAATAAGTAGTTACAATAATTGGGTTATTTTAATCAGATGCAGACAACCTGCTTCTGATGCTTCTTTTATTTCCAGACATCCAGGACCATATTGCTGAGCAAACTTTGAAAGCTTTAGTTTCTAAGATATACAACAAACTTTGATGTTGCTACTGTTTCCTACTTTTTTATAATCTCAAATATTTAGAAGAGGTTTGCCTTCAAATAGTAATTTCACGTCCTCACCCCTAGAAAGTATGCACTGCTTCACAACTTCAATAGATTAATGCAATGGTTTTCAAACTTTTTTTCTCGGGACCCAGTTGAAAGAAATCATTTATGCCTGCGTCCCAACAACTATATCTTTCAGCAATGCATTTCAGTCGTTCGGTGCAGCAGCAGAGGGCGCCGCGACCCAGTACCAGAAGGTCTGTGACCCAGTATTGGGTCCTGACCTGTGGTTTGAAAATGTATTTTAAAATGTATTTGAGAGATCTTAGTCAATGGTTGGGATCTCACAGTCAATGAAAATACATTAGAAGCTCTAACGGTATAAATTAGACCTAGACTTTGGGAATTTTGTTAAAAGCAAGTTTCTATGGAAAAGAAATAAAAACAAATGCAAATAATCCCAAAATTAAAAAATAAGTATTAAACTAAAGTGTCTGAAACACAAACACTACTTATACCAGGAACCTGAACGTAAACCTGACTTAATGTATTTTTATTGTTCGTGCAGAGGAATGCAAAAAGAAATTTGCAGCTCAGTAGTGACAAGGAAGTTGAATCTTTAAAGCCTAGTCACGTTTAATAATCAAGAGTATTACTAGCAATATGCATAAGAAGATATATGCTCACAGCATATCATTAATTAGTCATTTTAGAGTTTCTCCTCTTGGCCTTCCTTTTGAGTCAGGATGTGTGAGTAAATGGTCATTCTTGGTCTTTTGTGTTAAAGTGACTTGTATCCTCATGATGTGTGCTTTGCCAAATCAGGGAATGAGTGACTCTGTCCTTTGACTGCACTAGACTTCCACAGCATCGCAGGGGTAAGACCAGCTGGGGCAGTTGTGGCTACTTGAAGAGACTGCAGGTGCTTTTAATGGCAGTGGCATCAGCTATTTTATGAAATATCTAAAAGCTACCTCAGTGAGCAGCGGTGTACCAATGGCGGTCAGAGCTTCCTGTGCCCCTCCCATGTCCTGAAGAGCCAGCCTGGTGCCACCCCTCACCCTCCCTCAAGCCAGGGGGCGGGGAGGTCACCCCCTGTCGGACCCGGCACTGAGCTGGGCGGTGGTGAATAACTGTTGGGGAGGGCGGGAGGGGGGGCGCACCTGGCCAGTCTGGACTGGCCCTTCACCGGGGCGGAGGACAAAGGAGGTGTTAAGATGTGCTCCTCAGTACCCTGTGCATGTTGACACCCTCATGCCTCCTTGGATGGGGGATAAGCGGGGATGCAGGAGGTGCTGTGGGGCACACACCCCTCTCCCCGCATGTGGTGAAGGGCTGACCTGGACCCCTCCTCTCCTCGAGCAGGGGGGGTGAGGCTGCCCTGTCCCAGCCAGGACCAGGCTGCAGGGCTGCTGCATCCTCTCACCCACCTACAGTCCCCCACGGTTACCGCCCCCCTCTCTGGGTCATCTGGGGGGTAGAGCTAGACCCCTCCTGCCCTGTGCAGGGGTGAGGGGGTGCAGTGCAGGTGTTGACACCGGTGCTGGACACCCTTGGTACGCCACAGCCAATGAGTTTTTACCCGAAAATGGGGATGCGTCAGACGCTCCACGAAGTCTGTTTGGGACTTGACTATCGCCATTGATTTTATATAGAAGGCGTTTGGATATTGTGGTGAGAGATGACAGTATAAAACTTTTAAGGTAACTCTAAAATGGTCAAGGGAACAGGAATGAGATACACCTGTACACTCCCCTTCGTGACATCCAGAATAATATAATGGACCTGTTAAGGAAAGGCAGTGAAGTCACCTCGAAGTTTTCAGTGACGCTTTTTGTAAGAGTTGAGAAAATTAGGGAGGTAATTAGGAAGATGAGGTTGGCATGTTTTTTCAACGTCTGAATTGCTGTCTGTGGAACAACATTGTAAAAGTGACCGACTCCCCCATCCGCATAGTGGCTGTGATTGCTGTACATGAATGAGGTGGGGAAAGGGGCCCACAATGAAGGGCAAGTATAAACTGACTTTCTGGCCAGTTAACATGCTTTTTTCTAGACCATCTTCATAGGGGAAAGCAACATTCCTTGACTCTGGTGGGTCAGACAAAGAAAAGTGTACTTTCCCTTGCCCTCCCTCTTCCCCTCCTTGCCCTCCTCCCATTTACTTTTATATAAAATATATATATAAAAAATATAAGGTTCCTGACCCTTTTTCTCTTTCCTTTCTCTCTTCCAAAGATACCTATATTTATACCTTCTTTTAAGGAAACAAGGGGGTGGTTGTGTGAATGAATAATATACCTAGAGCTTGACAATACTGTTTACTGACTTCATTGTATTGTTAAAAGTACCTTCATTTAGGATAAGAAAAAGGCAAATGGCCAGCTAGCTGTTGGTTAGAACCAGAGGGGTTCAATTTAACATAAAGATCTTTTTTTTTTCTTCTCCCTTGTGAAAACTCTTGCAGTTCATATTTGAGGCAAATATTTGAGAATGCTTGAACTCCAAATGAATCTCATTGACCGAAAATGAGGCAAATGTTCACTTTAATTGGAACTGCATAGGATGGAATAGAGAAATTAATTAAAAAAAATAGACACATGTTTTGAAATTCTAACGTTCTCTCTAGACATCAGAAAGGGCATGTCAAGGCGGACTATGAAGATACTAGCCATACAAGAGAAGCTAATTGAAAGACTTTTATTAAAATATTAGCTCCTACATGTCTTGTGATTCAAGTGTCCATAGTAAATGTGGTGGATAATTAAATTCTATATCCATCAGTTAGTAATCCAGCTTCTAAGAGCACTCAGTTATTATGAATGTACCTCTAGAAGTTCACTTCATTTTTAGTCCATTTCCTAGGAGTCTCCCATGTTGTCAAGTCCTTGGTTTGTCTGTGCATTTGCTTATCTAGTTATTCTAATCACAGTAAGAGAATTTTTCCCTTGTTCCACACTGCATTTTGGATGTCCTAGTACTCCAAGAAATCCCTTTGGAACTGAGTGTTTCTATTCTAAATCATCAGTGTTGTGAAGTTTTTCTACAGGGGGTACTTATATTTCCAGAATCCTAAAGGTGAAATAATAGAAATTTAGGGAAGATAAAGCCCCTGCAGTCATTTTGTGCATCTGATGAAGTGGGTTGCAGCCCATGAAAGCTTATGCCTGAAGAATTTTGTTAGTCTTTAATGTGCCAAAGAACTCTCGTTGCTTTTAAGCTGATTGACTCAATCATTCCCGTGCCACAGGTCCAGGAATCCATACATTACAATTATTCTATAAAAAGAAACAATTTTTATTAGTTCCACCAACAGAACAAGCTGTTAAATAGCTGACCACCTAAATTTTTTAGTTTTGCAATAAGACATTAGTTTTTGCAGTGCTGTGATATGTTTATACAGCACTTTTCCACCGTACATGCTGTGTAATGGAGTCAGTATGAATGCTGACTACTTAAGACGAAGTGTCCTATAGCAGGGAACGTGAGAAATGCCAATTGCCAAAGTAATAGCTTCAATAAATTAATGAGTTTTGTGAGTAAATGTGCTTACTTATTATTATTTGCGGGTTTTATAGGATAAAGGTTCTCTAACAGTATAGGCAAAGCGCAGGCACACCAGTTCAAAAAATGATACAACCTTTGTTAAAATGCTAGATTTATTTACATGAATTTGTGCTGACCTTGTTACTGGTGATGGCAAAGTGATACAGTAAGTTACTTTTCATCTGCTGACAATCCAGGCGGTGTCTTTGTTTTGGGAGATAGTTGCTGTCAGGGTCTATTTCTGCAGGTGGTAGGGGAAACTACTTTTTCATCACCCAATCCATCCACTCAGCATTGCACATCTACTATGGAACTAATATGAGCATGCAGTGCTGTGGAAAGGATGTTGTTTTCAGAATAGCTTCATTAGAAGCCTGGCTACTCGCATTCCTATAGATACTCACTTACACATAAATCCATTTACCCTCTTGGTATTTTTCAAATATTTACCTTGGAAATCTAGTTACTCAGTGGTTAGATATAAAAACTCTTCTGTTAATCTCATTGTTCAACCCAGCTTCTTGTTTGCTTCTGTTTAGCATGTACTCTTAAGTGTTTCTGCACTTCCCTAAGTAATATCTGAATATATTCATACCAGGACATCCTGGTAATGAAACAGGGATTTCCTGTATCAAAATATCAATCTCACAAGACTATTTAGGGAGTAAAATAGCCACAAGGGAGAGGACTTGGTGGAAAGAAACTTTCAATTACTGATAGATGTTCTAAATCAGATGCTCTCGTAGTATGTTACTAGGTAATTAAGTAGTACAGGAAATCAAGCCTCTGATAGTTACCGTAGATCCCCAGATATGGTGAGCAACACTGAGCATGTGATGATGTAACTTGCATATGTTGCTTCAGATAAATGGGATTCCTCTTTTACCCTGTTTAGCCCCGCTCCTGCAAGGGAATGCATGCCCGTGCTCTCAATTACATACACCCGTTTACATGTTTGATTTTTGTCTCTTCCTTTCATGTTCTCCTTGCTCCCTCCGTTCTATCAACGCCAGCCTTTCGTTAAAAACCCTCCTAATAGGTCTGTGAGCCAATTAAGGCTATACATTTGGTTTTAAAAATAACCATTTACTAAACGTCCATAAATTGAGTCTCTTCATTCTGTCCATACCCACCACACCTCTTCTTGTTTGATTTTCACTTGTTACCTATACACATGGGGTGAGCCCTACTATATGTGCTGCAATAAAAACATGTTCATAATTACAGGTCTCACCCACCCTCCACTTTTTAAATTTGTTTCATCTACCCATTGCCTCTTATTGTTAGCTACTAGAAAGACTTTATCTTTTTACTACATGTTTGCACAGTGCTTAGCATAATGGGGCTGTGATCCCATGGGCCCTAGTGCAATACAAATAATTGTCTAAATCTTGCTTTATAAACCCCTCAGGCCAGCCTCTTTGTCTGTTTACCCGTAAACTGCCTAGCACATCCTTTTGCATAGTATAAAAAACCCCTCCTAATTCATTGTGGAGTCTAGTTGGATTTCCAGGATTAGAGCCTGTGGTTGCATTCAGATGTGTATTTAGGGTACATAAGTGGAAGAGTTTTATGACAGAACTTGGCTTATTCTCCAAAGTGCAGTCAAATATGAATGACACTTCAGATGCTTTTAATATGCAATGAACTGGAGAAGTTCAACCAATAGTTTATTTTGATGTTTCATAACTTGGAACATTATCCTGAGTAATCTGAGGTAGAAGTATTAACCGTTTTTCCAGGCACTTGAAGAAAATAATGAGATGATGCAATAACTTGAAACAAACAGTGTACGGTAGCAAATTTAATGTCATAATGTTCATATTCCTTCTCATACTGTTCTTTCAACATTTGTGTATTAAACATGAAACCGTTTTCTGATTCAACAAGAATAAAGTAAAAGTCTTTTGTGCATGTTATTCCAATGCTAATGGATTGTTAGATATTTGCAATAATGCTACCACATTAATTTATGCTCTGTAAAATAACAAGATACTCTTGCAGGGAAAACTGTATGGTCTGCACAATAAATGGTGCATAAGAAGCAAATGTTCTCCAAATAACTTTCTTTCTTTCTTTCTTTCTTTCTTTCTTTCAGTTCACACCTCAAAGCTTTAGGTGCCGTACAAATGAAAAATCAAGGAACAATATAATTTCAGCAGCGAACCAGATTAATTACTTATAGAACTTCTGGTTAGGAATTTAACTTGTCTGATTCAAATATTAAGTTTTGATAACACTAATACTTTTCATAATGCATTTCATCTGTTTGAATACACCATCCTTATTACAAGAATGTTACAGGACCCTGACTACAACCTATAATTGGGCCCTACAATCCTGCTGATTACATTCCCATAATAATACCAAATATCAGAAACCTATCTTTTTACTCTCAAAGGAAACAAAAGATAGTGCCTAAATTCATGCCCTTTTTGTCTCAATGCTGCTCTTGGGTCAGGATAGGGTAACAGGGAAAGCCACCATCTTGTGTAAACGCATTTATATTATAAAATGTAGACGGAACTCTTTTCAGAATTCTTTGTCTCTTGTAGGACACATCTATATTTTACAAAGTGTTAAGCATAAGTGCACAAAGTTCATCTGGCTAGTTGATAATTGACCAGGAACCCAATAATTCTATATAGTTTACATAAGTGTAACAAATTACAGAAATTACTGCCACATTTATAAATAGCAAAGTGGTGAGACATGAAGATATTGAACTGAATGCTGGGACTGAGACAACTGATCCTATGGTGGGATGTCACAGAATTTGAAGTACTTGCATACTGTTTCTAAGGAAGTTCAACAGATCATATTCAATCTTTTCTTTGATCCTAGTGCTTGAGGGTCAAAAGGGGATGTTGGAAGTACACTAAATTTTGTTTGTTTTACCTTAGCATTGTACACTGGGATAAACAGATATGATTACACTGGTTTGATAGTCTTAAAATCACAGATGGAAGCTGTGTGTGGTGTTTCTCACTTGGAGCAATAGAACCCAAAAACATGCTGGTGGTTGGTTCGACTTGATGGTAAATGGGAAAAGAGAATTCTGATTCCTGAACAACCTATTTTAAGGCTGGAGTCTAGCTTAATCTCTCAGTGGACTAATAACTAAACCTGATCTCTGGAAATACATTTTGAGCTCAATTAACTGATGGAAATTAGAGAGACATGGTGGCTGAGTGTGAAACTCAGTGTCTGACTTTTAATTTTGGGTGAGGAGAAGAGTGTGTCAGGATGAGCGTGCACATTGAAACTGAATCCTGCACCTTTGAAGCGCACACTGTGAGGGATGAGGGCCAGTGCATAAAGACTTATTGCTGGGGAAAGAGAATATAGTATCTTTCCCCACTGTTTCTAAACTGCTAGTTAAAACTCATCAGGGTATTTCTGTAGAAAGTTACTAAATAACATTTCAATATAGGGTACTGGAGAATACAGAAGAATCAGTGTAATAAGGTGGACTTTTAGTCATTTGTTATTTCACCTGTAGTTCTCACTGCTCAGCACAGGGAAAGCAATAATTAACGTGAAGCAAAGAAAAGTCTTCTGTGTGTAGAGCATATTCACTCAAATAAAGGTTTTCAAATGAGAATGACCCTCATGGTTCTCATCAACACTTGTTGAGCCTATTAGCCAAGCCTAACATCCTATCAATAGAATTTTACTGAGATTTGAATCAAAAGAAAGAAAACTTTTTCAGAATTGGCAGAATCCAGCTAATTGTTTTGTTAGCATCTTGCTTTTAACTGGCTTCAGATAAAGTCAATGTTTCTGAATTTACTGCCAATTTGGAGGATGTAAGAATGAGTGAGATCAAATGGTGATCTGTAAGTTATTTATGTTAACAGAAGCTCTGAATAAAGGAACCCAAGTGCAATCTAATACAAGTGCATATATTTCATATATATTATAAGTCTAATTCAGTTTATTACTATTTGAATTTGCACAATTAAAAATTGGAGCACCACATTTCATATAAAACATTTCCTAATTTTTAATATACAACTTGTTCACATCAATATTAAATATGCAAAGTGTATGGAAGAATAGGTCTTGCATTGCAATTTTCAGTAATTAGCTGTAGTTACACAGTGTGTACTGAAACTGTTTGTTCATTATTTGTTGGTTTTATCTCTTGATTTCTGTCCAAACTACAATGGCTCAACCATGTTAAGTAATTTAATGCCCTTGTGCCCTTGGTCTCTATTAAAGTGTTTATTTTCAAACATGCAAACTCTGTTCTGGTGCTGTGGGATCTTAATGTCAACAATAGTCTCAACCTCTTTTACATTTGGAAGACTGATTCTAAAATAGTACATTAAAGCTAACCATTTGACATTTTCAGAGCGCTAAGACACTTCTGTAAGGCATGTAAATACAGTGGGCATGCTTTCAGAAAGTAGAAGCTTTTAAAAGATAGCATTGCAGAATGTATCTTTCTGTAGAATACTGTGTAAGAAACAGCAGAATCTTTGAAAATGGTAGACGGGCTTCCCTTCTATTACCATTTTACAGATGGAGGCTGTCAACAACTGCAGCTTGGATATGGTAATATAATGAGGCCGTACAATAGCTAGTTCTCAGTCCCACGCTCAGTCTTCCAGATCATGCTTTCAGCATGCTACTATTACTACCAGATCAGAAATGCAGATGACATTAGAGAGTTCTGCTGTTAGATATTTAGTGATACCATTTTAAGGTAAGGAAACTTATTAAAATGCTTTTGGGGGCTAGGGAGGGTACCCCAAGTGTCACAGTCTGTTCACATTTCTTTAGTAGAAGTCGGAAATTGCTGACTTACTGTAGGAGAGCATTTGACCAAAAGCTTGTGGTATATATTTTAAAAGCTCCATATGGAGCCCTTGCCTCTTTGATCGAACAAACGCTAATTAAAAAGCTAACTGCAAAATCAGCTGGATTCAGATGAATCAACAGCTAAGATTGCACATACAAAACTACTTAACGTGTGGAAATCCCAGTTTCTATTTGTGACCAACTGCATATTTTGATGCCTGTGGTTTTTGATGGCACTAGTCTGTCATCAATAGGATCCCTGAAAGCTTCCACCAGCAATCTTTCAGTTCAATTTCTATTCCAAAAGCAGCGTAGGTTTTTCTGGAAGAACTAAAATCTTTCAATTGCTTCAGAGCAACAATTTCCACATTTTTTTTCCTGCCTCCTTTTGTCTGCTTTCAAGAAAGCATTTTTTAAAAATAGACACACTCTGTTACCACACAAAGTAGAGCAAGTGTGGGTTCTTTGGGAGTTAATTGATTTGCCAAATCTACTAGCAGATCCTAATGAATAACGAATACAGTTCTGAACGTAGGAGGTCCTAGGACCACAGTGGCTAAAAGGGTAGAATTGTTATGTTGCGCTCTGCTGCAATACTGCTGCTCTGTAGTCAGCCAGCTGTTTCAATAGTAAGCTTTTGGGGTGAGGCCACTCCTGAATGACAAATTTTTTGTCAGCCTTTTGTGCCTGATTTCAAGCAGGAAAGTTTATTAGTAGATGTAGAAATGAGTAGCTTTTCAGGAAAAGACCTTGCTGAGTGCACACACTGAACAGAGAAATAAATAGCTTTGGGAGATGTTCTGTGTAGTGCTGTTGTTGGCTATCTTGTCCTTAGGGGTCTGTCAGGATTTTCATTATACAGGTTAATTTTTAAAGAGTTTTAAAATTCACCTGTAAATACTCTTTGCCGATTAAACTGAGCAGGCAGCACATCCCAAAAGCAACGTATTTTTACTTGCTTTGGAGGGGAATAGGAAGTCAGCTGAGAATTCTTTTTATTTGCAGGATGTTGAGAAGTTTCTTAATTTGTTTTTCTACAATAGACTAACACAGCTACCCCTTTGGAATTTAATTTCTATTGTTATCACTCCAAATGGCCTTTTTAAATGGGTTTGGAGATCACTAATGGCAGTGCTTCATTTCTGCCAGAGGCTAGGTTTGGCAGTTCATAGCCCTGACACCTCTGAGTTTACTGTATCAGCTGTGAAAGGAAAAAAAAAAATGGCTCGAGTCTCAGCACATAATTGTTTGTGTCCCAAACCTCTTTCATTACAACTTAAGCATTGACTAATGGTCCAGGACAGTGGTTCCCAACTTTGAGTGAAAGCACTGCCCAGTTTAGTCCTGTACTAGGTAAATTACTCTTACCCCAGTAAGGAGCTCAGCGTTCACTGCACAGCTGCTGCTGGCTGCCCATGTAGCCCCCTCTCACCCTGTCCCTCATGAACAGAGGGTAATGGAGGCGGCAGATGCTGGCAGGCTGGTCAGAGCTGTTCCAGGCCCCCACCAAAGCGGGGCTGGTCTGATAGGCGGGGCAGCCTGCTTCTCTGCTCCAGCCAGGCTGTTGTGCTGGCCAGCACAGGGCTTGGGGGGGCTAAATGACCTCAATATTACTCAAGCCTCTCAGACCCCCTGTAATCTTTGGTGTCCCCTCTCCCCCAAGGGGGTCACACACCTTAAATTGGGAATCCTTGGCGTAGAATATGGAGTATAACCGGTATGTGTTTTGTTCCATGGCTCAAGGGTGTTGGTGCTACCATTTCTGAGATGCACTCAGTAAAACGGAACTTCTGTGCAGCACTTTGCATATAAATCTGTCACAAAACACTTTTCATCTAATCTCTATCTTGGCCTTGCATTTGCAGGTAGAGAGCATTTATTTAGTGCATATAGTACGTACACTGAGTGGCCAAACATTTCCTAGCAAGGGGTCGGACTGGTAATCAGCCAGGAGTTCAAGGGCCATGCTCAAAGTGAATGAAGCATAGCTGCCAACCGTTCTAATTTATCAGCACAGTCCTAGGGTTTCAAAACTAGTCTGTCATAACTAGTATCCCTGGCAATGTCTCAAGACTGTGTTCTTGTAGCCAGTGCCTTTTTCTCCCCCTCCTCCCCCGCGTACTCCCCCCCCCCCCCAAACAGCTTCTTGTAAGGCACGAGCTCCCTCCTTCCCTGAGTGATTCCTCTCTAGCCCAGTTGTAGAAGCTCCAGGGTCATGCTCCTTACAGCAAACTCTTTGGCCCTGTCCAGATTAGAACTATAGATTGTTTGAAAATATTAGCTAGCATGATTTTAAACACCATTTTGCAGCTATTGTAGGCACAGTTTTTAATTCCTTTAAAAACATGAGTTGGCTGGAGAGATGCGGGGGGGGGGGGGGGGGGGGGGGGGTGCTATGTTTTTAAGATAGTGTCCGAAAGGAGGTAAAATGTTAGGTAGCATGTTTTTAAACACTACCTATTTTCTTAGGCCAGGTAAGCCTTGGGTCTACACTTAGTTTTAAGTGGTGATTTAAAATATGTTGACCCATGTTGGCTAACACGTTTTTTAAAACACCTGTCATTTTTCCAGCCTAGATATGTCCTTCCTTATCTGTGTTCTCCCTCAGCAGTTCCATCTCTGTTGTGGACTGCTGAGCTGATGGCAGGCTAAGAACCTGAATGAGGCGGCACAAGAGAATCCCTGGGCACTGAAGGGCAGGAGGGGGTCAAGCTATTGATGGATGGAAGGCCATAAGAAGCAGAGAGAATAGCAGGAGCTGCCAGGAGCAACTCTTTAACAGATGACTTTTCAAATAAGCAGAACCACCTAGGGAGAGTTGGAAGGTTTTCTGTAGATTTTGTGTTTTAATTTATTGTTCTCTGTTCCTCACACCTTTTCAAAAGTGAAGCAACTTGAAATTAATCAAAATGCAAACACAAACTTGCAGAACTTCCAGACTTTGGAGAATTTTCCCTTGCAATTTTTTTAAGTTATTAGCAAATTAGGATGAAATGGATGCGATTGCAAGATCTGGTCCTTCATACAGCTAAAGGTCTCAACGTGTAATGATCCATCTTTAGATGAGTGGTCCAGCTGCTTGGGTAGAACTGGAGCACTGTTTGCTAGGACGTGGACTCTCTGCAGTTGATATGTTTTAAAGATGAGAACTCTGTCTGCATAGAAGTCCATGGGCTGTTTGACTGCTACTTATCCACAGATGGAGTGCAGCTGGGGTAAATAAGACAAGTCTTAGACATAGACGACAAGGTTAAGGACTTGAGAGGCCCAGGGAATAAGATTATGTGTATCTGAATGTGGATGCTAATATTTCCATATTTATGTAGTATGGTAGTTGCTTTATCCAAGTATAAAGACATTGTACCTGTCCTAAACAGCTTACAATACAAGTACCACATATATGGCATGCTACAGAAAAGACATGGAAAAAGTGAGAAAAACTAAAAGAATTACAAGATATGACATCCATGGAGAAAGTTAAACTTGGAGTTTTAGAAGGAATAGGAAGGGTGAATGTTTATTGGCAAAATGTTTCATTGCCAGTATTTTTCTAAACTTTTCTTCACAATTTTTTAGGATATTTCTGTGTTCATTAAGATCATCTGCT
Source organism: Pelusios castaneus (assembly GCA_007922175.1). NCBI lineage: Eukaryota > Metazoa > Chordata > Testudines > Pelomedusidae > Pelusios > Pelusios castaneus. The sequence continues at coordinate 7,724,265 of ML685848.1, read as the reverse complement.
GGATCATATATTGAAATCATGATCCTGGGATAATGTACTCTGTTGTCACAGTTGAAATAGGAAGCACTGTGACTTCCCTGCAATTACAGGTAGAGAGTGAGGGTGGCATGGGAAGGGGGCTCTTCTGTAATCATAACTTTATCTTCGTTGTTTAGTAAATATGACATAAAAAAAGTTAGGGGAAGAACATTTATATTTGTACTTTATATTTTGGAGTTTTCTTCAGTATAAATGGCATGTATAAAGAATTTTCTCCTTGCTTTAAAAGGAACTTAACTGCACACAACTTGGCAAAAAGCCGATAAAATGGGATGGTTATGATAGTCTGCAAAGGTTTGAGAAATAGTCCACATCAGTGGTTCTCAACCTTTTGCGGGTCGCGATACGCTTGGTGGCATATCAAGACCATATAGGACACACCAGCCCCACCCACCCCAGGCTGAATCCAGCTAATTCCCTGTATCTCCATGACACACTTACCACTGTGTGGTGCCACAGTGGTTGAGAACCACTGGTCTAGAGGATGAAGGATTATTCCATGTTTGAGAATATTAGGAACAGCAGCAGGCTGAAAGGAAAATTGTATGTTTAGGTGCTAAATTCCATTATTTACGTGGTGTGTAGGTACTGGAGCTATCATCCAAAGAGAGGGATGACTGTGCGAGAGTCACAGTAGGGAGTATGCGGGATGTGAACTGCAGAGTGCACCAAAGTGTTGCACTTTAGCTGCCCTCTGAGTATGCTGCTGATGTGAACTAAAAGGTCCCTACTTCACATGAACATAGTCATCGTTCAAACAGGAGAATGTTGACACAAACTAGGTACCTCTTCATTCTTGCCAGCAGTGTCCCTATGGGGCAGTTAGATGTGGTCTGCAAGTCACATGTCCATAGTCCACACTGTGCTGCATTGTAGATGTCTTGGACACCATTAGAAGAGGTATTTAAATAGCAGGCTAGATCACATGTTCGGAGAAAGTAATAAAGAGGCAAGTCATATTTCCTTCAGGTAGGCTTCTCTATCTCTAAAATTTCCCACAGTTGCCATTACCAATTTAGCTCTGTGAATGGGAACAATGGCGAGGAGCACTAGTATAAACAAAGCACCAGGCATCCATCACAGGCGTTTTACTCATGATGTGTAGGCCTGTTCAGAATTGGGTTGGACCATACAGTGCTTACAATGCTGACGGACAGCCAGAAGGCCTGTCTACACTAGCACCCCCATCATTGCTACTCCGGTGGAACTTTTTAGCAGTGGGAAACATTTTGCACAGAACCACGTTCTTGTAGTTGAATTGGATAATCCAGGGAGCCTCTTCCTGTTCTTACATGACCAGATGTGCATACTTTCTCCACGCTTCGTTTTATCAGTTTATGGAACAGCATGTATGATACGTGTTTGACTGTTCAACACGCAAGTAAACTTTGAATGCTGTTAGAGCAAGATCTTTGGAAAAAGGACTGTCGTAGTCTTTGTGTAGTGAGGAGCACCATGTCAGTATTGTAGAAAACAAAGAAATTCCAAAGTGAGGTTTCAAATCAAGGATAAATAAAAACCTTAAGGCTACTTCAGCTTTTTATTCTGAAGCATATGCATGGAATCAGTTGTAGTGATATGAACCCAGACCATGTACTCATTGCATTTTAGATTTTTTTTTTCCTCTCAATTCTCTTCCTTCAAGCCTAAAATGAAGTGACTAGCCTTCCTATCTTATCCCATTTCTCAACCTTGTTTTTGATAGATTTCCAAAAGAAGCAGCCAGATGAAGACTCCACGCCCAGCACAAGCAACGGCCAATCAGATTTGTTCTCTGGAGAAACGAACAGCGACAACAGCAATACCTCTCTAACTACGCAGACTGTTAACTCCAACCAGCAGCTCTCGACAGAACTGAATGTAACTTCACTGAGTAAAGAGGAATGTAAGTGTGTGAGCCCTGAGGAAGGGAAGGCAGAGGAAGCCTAAACATCTGCTCTTTTCTCAGTGCCATTTGTCACCAGCTCTTACTAGAAAGATTATGACTATGATTGAGAGTGGAGAGGGAGGGAGATAGAAAATACTCATGAAACTTAAACAGTTGGGTTTATCAAAAATGAACAAACAAAAAAAGGGGCCACCAGGATTTTAGAATCCATTTTTATACTGACTTACAGCTATTTGAACTTGTCAATGCTGATCTTGATTGACTCTTAAGACAATTTTACCCCTACATTACTACAGGTAAATCATTATATGCTGTGGTATGGAAATCAGAATCTTATGAATTCAGTCCATACAGCTTTACTTAAAAAATCTTTTAAAATGGTTCCACACACTATTGACTGTAATTTAACATTTGTTAGACTGGTGGTAAATCTCTCAGAAAGCTGACTGGAGGATGATCTTTGACCCCATCTTCTCGTTCACAGTTCTCTGTTTACAGAACTCTTACAGACTACAATTCTACCTAAATGCAGAGATAAAACGTTCAGATTTGGTATGCCCCAATTCTGGGCTAATGTCTGCCACCTTATTTTCAGGAAAATTATTCTAAATTTCAGTATAAGTTAATGTTGTGTATAGTATATTGAGTTAAAACTGTTAAACATATGTTAAACTCGTAAATAAGGTGTAATTCATAGTTTCGTTTTCTTCAGACTGAAGTCTTACTTTTCTGAAAGGGCAGCTATGGAAATAATCTCTTGGTCTTAATACACTGGTATCTAATGAATGGCAGTTACACATTCCAAGGAGAACATATTTATATACACATCTTTTTTTAATAGGGAAACGTCTGGAGATGCCATTGTTCTTAAAAACTTAAGTTCTTATTTATAGCAATTGCCTCAAAGTGCTAGGGTTGAAGGAACTTTGACACATTACCTTTGTTGGGTTTCCACTTTTTTAATTTTAGTAGTTTGAATGAGGCAGCGTGCATCGGATGGATTGGTCCAATAACGTATATTATCTCACCCACCATGGCTCTCTAATTTCCTGGGATCAACATGGCTACAACAGCACTGCTTTCAAACACAGAAATTGTTACAGTTTTATATGTACTAACTTTACCATACATTTTAATTAAAACTTGATTGTACTATGCTATGAATGCAATATTAGGGTACCCTGTCAGTTCTATGGCGGGCAGTCATGGGCAGCTCCTGTTAATTAAACTCCAAGGCACTCTGATCTAAGTTGCAGTAATAAGAATTAATTTGCAATGTGACTATTGTTGTTGTCTCTCCTTCACACACACAGTTGCTGGCGGCCACCATCCCATCACTTTCCTCCTTCAAGTGCTTCTCCACGGAAAAAGCTGTAGGGTGCTGTAAAAGCAGTTCTTTCAACACCTTTCCTAGAGAATTCAACAACATGTTGAGCCTTCACAGGTCTGGGGCCTTCAATCCCCTGCTCACTCATAACCCAAGATCTACCTTTTGGTGACACAGGGTACTTCTTCCATGCTGCTGGGCCAGGTTTTGTAGAAATGTTTTCATTGAGACTTGAGTTGGATTACAAAGAATATGTGTGGGCATGGGGAGGAGGGAAGAAAAGAAATAAAATGTTTTCTATCCCTGATTGCTCCAAACTCATCAATGGATGCTCCAAGGTGATGGATCTGAGGCAGCACAGCCATTAGAGCATTTGAAAATGTTACTTGTATAAAAAAAATTCTTTACAACTTCCTACTGGGCTGGCTTTAGTTTAAGTGAAAAACAACGGTGAGATTTATTTACAGTATTAGCTAGCTCTCTCTTCCCCTCCCTGCACCTCTCTAATGAAGCTCAGAGTAGTGTCATTTATCAGAGATAATTATACAACAGATGGAGCTTTTCTGATGGATAATGGTTTCAAAGTGGAAGGTTCTCTCCCATAAGGAAGAATGCCCAAACTTTAAATGTCTTTTTTTATTTTAATTTAAAGGTTTTTTTTCCTGTGCATTACTTATTTATTTTGTAGCTACTTCTATAAAGCATACACCTCTCTCATTACAGCTCTGTTCCTAGAAGATTGATATTTGCAAAGCAGTATGAGGATGTACGGCTGCGTGCCATACTGAATAGAATTGCAGTAATTCACCAGGAATCAATGTATAGGATCATTAAGTTAATCCCTATCAAAGTGTGGAAAGATTGGAGTGCTTAGAAATGTTCTCTTACAGGCTCCTGTCTCTCTGCCACCTCTCCTTTGCTCATGCCTTCTAAATTAGTCCCACATCAAGGCATTTGCCATGGTAGTTGAGTCTGTAGGATAAACAGATTCAACAAAGCGGTGGCAAGCCATTTAGGTAATTAATGAATTCTGTTCCTCATGTTATAACTACTAAAGAAAACCATACACATCTATTGTGGTAAGATTCATATTCTATGTGGAGGGATTTTTTTATTTGTTTGTTTTTCTTTTTTTGCCTTCAAGGTAGTCTTTTATCCTCTAAATATTCGGTGAATGGTTTAGGAAGGAAGTTCCTAGGGTCAGATTTTTCAGGAGTTCAGTTTGTGACAATCTTTAAATATGATCTCTTGCTCTTCTTGTTTTGTAACTCTGATTGCTTTTCCTGTGAGAACCGCATTTAATTTCTAGCACATCTTGTATACAGAGCCAAATTACTGCAGGTTTTTATCTCCTGCCACATCAAGCACTGAGCAATCACCTCACCACAGGAAGGGGGGACTGATTGTTTCGGGTTTGGGCAGTTTGCTGATTAATAATTCTCTCACAAAAGGAAGGTAGTTCCTTGAGGGTTACAGACTGCATACAGTAGTACACCCAGATCAAAGGCTTTGTGACTAATTTGGTCACTTGTGTTTAGGATCCATGAAGCACTACATTTTCTTTGAGAAGCTGTTAGAACTTTGGGAGGGGAAAAACAGTTTAAAAGCTTTTTCAGGTGTTTTACTGAAATTGCATTTTAATCTCTGGCATCTTCAGGGCGATTGACAAACAATCAACATATTGATTTACCAGTATTGGTTTAGTGACATTTAGGCAATGTATTGAAATAGGCTGTACAGATACAAGCACTTTAATAGCATACCTCTGCCTGTGTTAGGGATTGCACAGATTTAACTGTATGTGTTTCTAAAGAGATGCAGTTAAATCGGGGGGGGGGGGGGGGGGGGAGCGAGCCTGTGTATAGATCAGTTCTAAACCTAGATAGTTCTGTATTTTATACCCCCTTTCCACCCTTTGTTTAGAATGTCCTAACATTAGTTACTTGCCCAGCTAGCATAGGGGATTAGTGTCTTTTGCTCTGGAGGTGATTAGCTGAGCTTTTTAGCAGGTGGCTATCTGAAGTTAATCACACAGCTGGGGAAAGGAAGCTGTAGGAGGCTTTTTTCCCTAAACGCAATCTAAAAATCTGCTTATTAAGGTAAGGTTCTCTGTATTTTGGTAAAGAAAAGGTCACACTAGATATGGAACAATTTCACTTAATTTCAGCCCTTCATCTCTTTCTTTGGGGCTGTCACATTGTTTTCCTTTTTCTATACACCTGGAGCTAAAACTGACACTGTGCAGGCTTAGAGCTATCTCTAAATTGTAAGAAGACATGAAGAATGTCAGTGTGAAAAGCTCTGACTTTGGCAGCTGGATCAGATATGATATTTCAGTAGTTCTTAGATTCAAATGACATGGTTTTATTTTAATTATGTGCTTAACGTCTTCCAGGCCTTCTTGAATTTGCAAATACCATAATTGGCGAAGGAAGAGAGGAATTGCTTATGTTTCTAGAACAATTAAATGCACTAGATTCCAATACTTAAGATGTTTTAAATTAAGATATGCAAATAGACTTCCTACTGGATATATGTGCCCTTGGATGTGGTGATATAGATGTAGAAAATGTGTTACAGGTTTAAGCCAGAAATTTCAGGGGTGGGCACTGAGTGTATCTCCTTTTTTGTGCTCAACTTTAGATGCCTAGGTCTGATGTTCAGAGGCGCTGAGCGTTCATAGTTCTTAGTGGTTCCTCAGCACATCAAAAATCTGGCCCTAGGTGTGTCAAGCAGTCTCCCCAAAGTCACTGGAGACTTTGGAGTATTTGTGTGACTCATAAGACACAAGATTTCTGTGTGGCACTAGGGCTGATGGTGATACTCTTACACTGAAGTGAAGTAGCTTTTGTAAGTGTGGAAATATTCCGCAGGGAATTGAAATGTATTGGAGTTTAACATACTTAAGTATTGCCAAACCCAAATGTTCAAAAATTGTGAGTTATGCTCACAAAAATCATGAGATTATGTGAAAATAATAAGATTTGGGCTTATTTTTATTTGTCTTCTGTTTTTTGAGCCTATTGGGTGCAGTGGGGCCATATTTTGAAGCTTTCGAAACTTACTTTTTCTTTAAGAATGAAGGCTGAAATCGTCACACATCTACTTGACCCCAGGAGCTGAGGTTTTAAGGAAAGCGATAGCTATCATGGGACTTGTGACCAGTTGTGAGCGTTCGCAACACTGAGCAAATGTTCTGTATCAGAGAGTTTTATGAGAAGGGTGAAGTGCTTTACTGTGTTTTTGCCTGTTCTCCTAATGCAACTGTTAGATGTTCGGACTGAGCTCCCTAGTGTGGGGACTTGCCTAAACACTGCTTTGTAAAATGCCATGTATACCTACTGTGCTTGAAATATTTTCACTATTTACTATTTATTCTCTGAATGAGAATTGCATGACAGTTATTCCTGGTCTTTTGGGGTTCCTGTGTGAAGAATGCACACGGATACACACAACCTTTTCTGAGGGGCTTCTCTTGGACAGCATCAGAAAGAACCAAGGTTCTCGATAATATGTAAATGCTTCAGGCTTTTGCTTGGATAAGTTAAAATTAATAAATCAAGTCAGATATGACAGCTTTCCACTGTATACTATTTTAAAATTATTTATATTAGCATTGTGCTATTTGGTCTATAAACAGAAGTAAACAATGTCTATGATTTTCAAAAGTAGCAGTGATTTTTGGATGCTTCCATTTTTGGATGCCCAAATGGGGCTGAATTTTGAGAGAGCAGCTGCTCATCACATTCTGAAAATTGGAAGCCTTTAAGGTGTCTCCAAATGGACATGCATAAGCACTAATCAATATTGTAAATCTTGTCTATTGGTCTGAAGAATTCTCAGTCAAACTAAGAGCAATCTACGAAAGGGTGGGGGAGACACAAATATGTTACTTTTGTAACATTACTTTTGTAATGTGTTAATTGTGTAAACAAATATGGACTTTACCCTTCCGTACCACCACCTCTGAGCCAAGGAATCAAGAACTGATTGATTTCTTAAAGGTGATTGTGGAAAAGAATTTTGCCACTTTTTAGAGTATAAAATTGCAAATCCACAAATCAAATTTAATGTAATTAAATGTGCCCCAAACATAATTGGCAACAGGTACAAATAAAACAGCAACCTTAAGAAACAAAGCTAAAGTTTTCCCTGTGAACTCACAAGATCAGCTGACACCTGTCCACATGCTGTTTTTCTGATACCTCAGTTTGTACATATAGGAGTCAAGCTAATGCATTTCCCATCAGAGCGCCTTGATTCTAAAATATACTCCCCTGGTTAATGTTTGACAGTTCTGTAATCTTTTGATCTTTAGCGCATGTTGTAAGGTCTGACTGTCTCAGGCTTTTGATTGAACCAAATAATTGTGAGAGAGGTGGATCAGTTTAGTTAGGGGATGATTCTTTGGTGTGGGTATTAAAATGTATGCACATATGCTCAGTTCTGGAAATGTAAAAGTTAAATGTAATTCAATTTTTCACCTGTAGATGATAGCAAACCTTATAATTTTAGCATAATCAATTCCCCCCCCCCCCACCTTCCCCTCCCCATTTGAGTATAAATAGCCTCTCCCTGGAAAATTAACCCATTTACTCTCAGAATTGAAAACTGATGAAATTAGGGAAGATTAGGTTAAAAAAACTTAATTTTTAGAAAAATGAGATTTGAGTTAGGCTCCTGCTTTTGGGAGCCAACACACAACAAATAGAAGTACAACAGAGGTTTTCAACCTTTTACAAGTCGTGACACCCTTGGTGGTTTATTGTGACCCCACAAGACACAACAGGTTCCCCCTCCTTGCGGGCCCCCCCCCACTTGAATCCAGCCATCTCCCCAGCTCTCTGACACACACTTACGCTGAGTGGTGACACAGTGGTTGCGAGTGGTTCTCAACCCGCTGAGATAGAAATGTGAAATGAGTGTAAATGAAGCTTGTCTCTGCCCTGTCTGTGGGCAGTCCTAGCGGGCTTTGTGCAATTTATGGCAGCGTGATATCATGGGTGGTGGTTCTTTTACCCCTAGAATCTCTTTAATTTAAAGAGAATTTGTGGTTCTGCTTTATGCCTTAAGGCAGGCTGCTGAGATGGCACACAGATCTGTGAAATGAACTCTTCCTGTTCATGTCAGTGATACATTAATTTTTAAGCCTCATTAAAATGAGCAAAATGCTACCACTGTTTCCTCCAATTTATGCTGGTCTTGCAGTGGAGATTTAGCAATATATTCTATGTCCTCCTTCATTAGACAGGAGGGCCTAAGAAAGCAGAAACTGAAACTCATTTCTAGAAAAGCATGAATAAAGCAACATAACTTTAATATTAATATAACTTGTAATGTAATTAATAGGCAAACAGAGGCAAAGAGGCTTACTTCAGCTCATAGACTGTAAGGTCAGAAGGGACCGCTAAGATCATCTAGTTTGACCTCTACACAATGCAGCCCACCCACTCCTGTAATATATCTCCCCTGCTGGCTCCACCCTTGTCACCTGCTGAGGGTTGGGAGGTGGGGCTGGCAAAAGTTGCCGACCCGTGCTTTAACCTGTGACTGAGTTATTACAGTCCTCAAATGATGGTTTAAAGACTTTAAGGTACAGAGAATCCACCAGCAAGTGAGTCATGCCCCATGCTACAGAGGAAGGCAAAAAACCCCAGAGCCTTTGCAAATGTGCTCTGGGGGAAAAGTCCTTCCCAGCCCCAAATATGAAGAAAGACTGTAACTCTCATAGCAAGACTGAAGTCATGTCTACATTGCAGCGGTAAGTCAGTCTACTTTAAATTGACTCTCACCCACTGAATTCTGGGAGTCGCAGGAGCATTCTTCTTGTGTTGGCCTCTTGCATTCCACTAGTCACCGTTGGGTCAACATTAAAAGCAGTACGTAGTGGGTAGCTAGCTATCCCACAATGCAAGTAGACGCAGAGGCTCATGGGAAGGTTGTCATCCTCTCATGATGCAACATGCTCCCTCCTTGTCACACAGAAATGGGAAACAGTTTTTGCGCCTTTTTTCTCTGCCATGTGTACACCGTTGCTGGAGAGGCATGGGTCCTGCTGAACTCTTCACTTTCATTGTGAGCATTGCAAACAACTCATGCTTTATTCTGCAGTATTTTCAATGGCAAAACAGGAGGTGTCACACAGAAAATTGTGATGTTACTGAGGCTGCCCTTCTACAAGCCATAGAGCGAGACAGTTCCCGCTTGCTGCAGGCTGCCATGCATCCTCTTCAGTCCGTGGCGCGCTGGTTCTGGGCCTGGAAAACAAGAACAGGCTGGTAGGACCGCGTCGTGATGACTGTATGGGATGATAAGCAGTAGCTACAGAACTTCCATATGCAGAAGACCACTTTCCTTTAACTTTACGCTGAGCTGTCCTCGGCCCTAAAGCACATGAATACTCGCTTGAGAATAGCTCTGACAGTGGAGAAGCAAGTTGCCATCGCTCTGGAAGCTAGCAACCCCAGACTGTTACCAGTCAGTCGGAAATCAATTTGGAATGGGGAAATCCAAGGAGTTGCTGTGATGAAAGTGTGCAGGGCCATTAATAGACTTACGCTGTGAAGGGTGGTGACTTTGGGAAATATTCAGGACATAGTGGATGGGTTTGCCACACTGAGGTTCCCAGACTGTGACGGGGGAACCATAGATAGGATGCATAAGCCATAAGTTATGTTTCACAATGGTCTTGCAGGCCCTTGTTGATCACAAGGGATGTTTCACAGACATCAACGTGGGGTAGTCTGGAAAGATGCATGACCTGTGCATCTTTAGAACTCCAGTCTACTCAAAAAGATGCATGCAGGCACTGTCTTCCTTGACCAAAAAATAAATATTGGGGATGTTGAAATACCAGTAGTGATCCTGGGGGATCCTGCCTACCCCTTGCTCCCCAGGCACCTGGACAGCTATTTCAATAATAGGCCCAGCAAGGGTAGAATGGTGATGGAATATGCATTTGGGTTTTTAAAAGGGAGGTGGAAGAGTTTACTCACTAGAGTTGACCTTAGTGAATAAAACCCATACCAATTGTCTGTGCTGGCTCTGTGAAACACACACTGAAAAGTTGCCCCAGAGCTGGATCACAGAGGGTGATAAGCTGGCTGCAAATTTTGAGCAGCCGGATGCCTGTGTTATGGTCCGAGTGAACCGTGGCGTGCTGCATATCAGGAAAACACTGAAAATCTGGTTTTGCAATGAGCAGCAGTAATGTATGTGCCTCTCAGCGCTGTGCACTTAATTCCCAATTGCGTCGACCTCCACTGTCAAGTGCAGAGCAGGCCTGAGAGAGAAAAGGGAATGGAACGTTGGTGTCTTGGCTCAGAATATCAGAGCTGGCCTTGCCAGTGGGCCAGGGGATGGGGGGGGGCCTGCCGGGGCTGCTTGGGGCGCCAGTGGGCCCAGGGCAGTGGGGGGGAGGAGGCAGCAGGGGCGACAGCACTAAAATGTAAATTCACCCAGGGTGCCATTTTCCATATGACCAGGCCTGCAGAGTACCTTGCTATAAGCATTAAATATGTCTTACCATACAGCAGCAGCAAAGACTTCCTCTTTGAAGACTATATACGGTAAATAAAATATAAATAAAAATCCATAAAGGTGAATTAGGACTGACTCATTAAAATCTGCTAAAATTTTCATGTCTAACCCTTTTTAACTACGTTTAATGGGGGTGTAACACGAGGATATGTCTTCACTTCAGCTGGGAGCACGCCTCCCAGGCTGGCAGAAAAACTCGGGCTAGCCGGGCTTGAGCCAATGTATGAAGAATCACAGGATGTTGTGGCTCAGGCTGTTAAACATAGGGGGTCAACTCGGGTGGGCTTGAGAGCCCAAACTGCAACTGTTCACATCATTTGTGTGGGAGGCACACTCCTAGCTGCAGTCTAGTCATACCCAAAATTGCTGTGCAGCTTATTCATTCTGCAGCCCATAAGCAGTTCTCACGTCTGAATATTTTTCCTGCAGAAAGACACTGTTATCTCTGCAGACTGAACTTGCACCAATTTAGATTCCTTCTATTTTATATCTTTATGTATTTGTCCTACCAATCGATGATTCTGCTCACCCTTGATTATACAGATAAATTAGGTGGGTCTCTACTGATTAAGTAAATGCACAACTCGATTTGTTTTGGGCAAGCTTCCAAAGCACTGGTCTTTCCAGTAATGCAATCCTTCCAATATTTTTCCTAAAGCTTAACAGAAGCCCTATTTATTGTACTAATATTCCAAGAAATCTAGCTGTCCTTTGATTTCCAGCCTAGATCTTCCGTCCAGAGGATGCATGTGTTTTCAGCATCTAGGCAGGAAATTTCTGAGAGCAATGGTCTTTGGCACCCTCTTCTGTGTCCCTCCAGCAGTGAAAGGTTCTGCTGTACATTGCCCTTTGAGATCACTGTGAACAGGGGATGTGGAAGCTTTGTTCTCCGATATTCCTTTCACTTCATGGTCATGTTTGTTCACCATTTTACTTAACACTCTTTGAGTGGATTCATGGTTCTTTAATTTTTTAAAAAATGTATTACTTTAGTATTAAAAACTGTGCATTGTGCAGTCTGGCTGGTTTCAATCCACTGAAATCTTTTGCCTCCTGGTTGATAGACCAGGAAACCCACCCTGAGAGATCCTCAGGCCTGAGCCAGCACAAAAGTATTCTGGGTCCAACACTGAGCCTTCTGTAATGGCAAAGAGAGAGGTTATTCTTTGAGTGAACTGGCAGCCTTGATTCCCCCACTCCTCGCCCAACTTCCCCTGTACTTCTTTGACCTAAAATTGTTTGGCTGAAAGTAGGGTTTTGGGCATTCTGGTATATTTAGTTATGCAAGGTAAATCAACCACCAGATTATGACAGAGTGAAATTGACACGGCATTTAAAAGAGATTATGCCTTTCTAATTAGTCCACTGTGCTTGTAGATGGAAATTAATTATATTGTTATGTAAATGTCATGCTAATTAAGAGAGAATATTGAAGATGTAATAAATCTGCAAAAGAAATAGGTAAATTAACTATATTTTATGTTATCAATATTGTATAGCGTGTTAAAAGAGAAGCTGGTAGAGAAATGTTTGTTTGATTATTGAGCTGCAGACAATTTTTAGCCAACTGACTGCTTGATGATCCATTTTCCCTAATTGGTGTCTTTACTGCACTATGTTCACAGTAGCTGCTATGGGCTAGTGGTCCCAGGAGCCAAAAATAACCAGGTATTGCAACTGTGTTAAGGTGTGAGTGAGTGAGTGAGTGAGTGAGAGAGAGAACATGCAGTGCTGCTTTCCTGAATGGCCCTCCCTTTATTTTGAGCAAACCCAAGTTTCCCTCGAGCACTGCCTGGCAGCTGGGTGCCCACTTCCCAACTTTGGACCCTAATGACTCCATAATATGCTTTCTTGCCTCTATAAATACACCTTTATGGGGCAGTTCATTACAAAAACAGAGTGCAAAAAATCCATAACAGAAGTTGCAAACAGTCCTTTTGACATCCCCAGTGGTGTGTTCTGTAAAATCCCATGAGTCTAGTCTACTGATGTAGCACATATCATTGTCTGGTGTCTTCTGCCATAGCTGGACTCCTTAGCCACCCTGGTACTTGCAGCTGGGGTGCAACCGCAGTCTCCCCAGAAACACCCCCCACAACCTGTGTGTGGGGAGCTGATCTTCACCAGGAAGCACCCATTACTCCCCTTGCTCTGTTAACTTTTCCTCTCAGAGACCACCAGATATGCCCTTCCACTGCTCCCTTGCCTTCAGCCTTTTGACTCTAGCTTTCTGGCCTTGGTGAGGTCAACAGGCAAACCCCTTCAGCCCTCTTTGGCCCTCTGGATCCAGCTTGGAAGTCAGAAAGCAATTCCTCATGCTGCTGTCCTGCCTTCAACCCTTCCTGATTGAGGTCAACAGCCAGCAAACTGCCTTTTCTGCATTCAGGGTTCCTGCAAGAACGTCCTACAGCTTTCTTCAGGAACTTTCCACCTCTGTGATTTTTCCCTGATCCTTTATAGCCTCAGGTGCTGCTCTGCCCTCTTAATTGGCCAACCTGGGAGCACTTGTTCTGACATCAGGCATTGGACCTGCTTCATTGAAAGGAGAGCAGTTAAGTTTCCTGTCATTTGGGTTATGCTAGGATTTGGGCATCTGGAGTCGCTCATGTACACAGTGTGTCTACTGAATGAACATTTCATGAACTACAGTTAAGTATGCCATGCACTGATTCCATGTATTAGGGTTTTGGTACGTAATGAACAAGTTAACTTAAATCTGTCTCTTTGTAGCAGTTAAGTTAGGATAGACGTCTAACCTCATTTCCCTAAACAAACAGTACTAATTTCAGCCCTGTGAAAAATTCACTGCCCTATTTCTAATAACATAAAGATCTCTTGGTTAGCTGTTAGTAACACAATGGAGTCAACATCATGGTTTCCACATAGAATTGTAGATTCATGGCTACAGTGCACAATCATACATGACTACTTTTAATGCTGGAACAAAAACAACTGTAGAAAAAGGTGCTCTAAAGGGCACGCAGACTTCATTGGTTATGAGGCACTCTGGTATATTTGCATGCAAATCCCAAGTTATTAGTCATTGAAACCCTAATACCCTGCAGTACAAAAATCAAATCCATCTGAACATAATATCTAATGAGGCAATAAACAAACTCCTCTTACACTCCTGGAAATGCAAAAGAATGAGGAATAGATGCAATTTAGTCTGCTTTAAAAGTGGCAAATGAAAATCCTGTATTTGGCTGGCTGCTGAGAGCCCCACCTGGTATAAATATTTTACTGTATAATAACATGGGCTAATCTCTAACACTGTAGAAAATCTATCAAATTTTCTGTCTATGAAAATTGAAAGAATGTAACCAAATGACATTTTAAAAAATTTCACTTGCAATCAAAGTACATTGTGGTAAGGAATTACTTCACTAGAACTGCACACCATTGCATTTTGTTGTTTACAAATAAACAGTGAATGTGCACCTCCTTTGTAAAAGGGTCGCTGGAGCTCTAAGGCCTTGTCTACACTGCCGTCGGTTTTCGGCAGGCAGTCGGAGGGAGATACACAAGGTACATAAAACACCTTGCGTATCTCCATTTGACTTAGTAACTCCGCCATACACACAGCGCTAAGTCGAACGCAAATAGCGTAAGTTCGACTTAGCGTTACTCTCATTGCCGGGCTGGAGTTACTAAGTCGAACTCCGGATCGATTGAGCGCGTCTTGACTGATGTCTCAATCGAACCTCAAAGTTTGAACTGACGGCGGCGAATTTGCCTTTGTCAGTGTAGACATAGCCTAAGAGACCTAAAATGTAAGGATTTGTATATTTCCAACAGAAAGATGTTTGGTATTATTTCTAAAAATTCCTTTGCAATATTAAAAATCCAAACATTCTAACTTTTGTCCTAGTGCTTGATTCAGCTTGTAAATGGCTCTTCAAATGGTTATAAAGTCTATCTGGGGATCCTTCATCTCCTTTTCCAAAAAAACTAGATTAATTCTTTTGGGGGGGGGGTGCATCTTGGACAATACAATTAATAGTGTAAATTAATCTGACATCGAACATTTTCATTTTTAATATTCTAACGAAAATAAAAAAGCTGAGTTTTTAAATGATTTCCACTTGGCAGTGTCTTGATAGATTTCCATTTTGATTTACCTTGAAATCAGTTTAAAGGTGACCTTCTGAAAGGGAATAAAAATTGGGCTGTAGAGCTAGACTTCCATACTTGTGCTTAATGCTCCTTTGAGGGCCAGGTAACCCAAGTGGGAACTGTTTCCTCCTTCATTTGACAGACTGGGTCCTGAAACCTTAAAGTCCTCTGAGAACTCTGCTCCCAAGTGTTTTTCAGATTATTTGAGTAAACAGATGTTTAAACATAATAAGCAGAGTTGTAGATGGTCTTAACTAAAAAAGCCTTCCTCTCTTGGCCACATTTCTCTCTGGTAGTGTTGTTATACCATGAGTTTTAGCAATATAAACAGAATTGGAAAGCAAGATTTAATATTTCCATAGTAAAAACAAGTAAAATAAAAACTTAAGAAATGCAGGCTGTCTTTTATAAAATGAAAAAGAGCAGAAAGGTACAATTAGTTTCCATTAAAGGTCAATTTTACCAGTCCAGATTTGAAATGACTTGAAAAGGGAAGACTACAATTTGTCAACAGTACTGATTTCAGGACACACAAATATTGGATGAAAAACCAAGGGCACTGTTCCACAATTTGGGGTGTGAATAGCAGTACACACCGAAGTGGTGCACTATAACTCTCATGTGGACACTGTGGGTGTGAACGAAAAGATTCTTAGTTCGCATTAATGTAGTGCTGTTTGAAGATAATTATGTTAAATGTGAACTAAGGCTCTTCTACTTCCCACCCAGTGTGTCCACATTAGGGGATTTACAACACCGCACTTTGGTGTGTATGTGTGTGTGTCTGTAGTTTGAACGTCAAAGTAGTACAGACGTAGGCCCAGTCAACAGTACGTCCAAATACCTGGGGCCAAGCTTTTACTGCGCCCGTGCTTTATACTGGATTATTGGTATTTTAATCACCAAAGTCTACTAGATCAGACTTAATTTCAGTTTTTAGGTGTATAATATCATCATCAATGTGTTATTACTGTCAATTACACTTCCTGTCGATTTGTCTCGATTCATCCATATGGTTTTATTTGTGCTTTAGTGCAATACAGTGAATATACTGAATTGGGTTGTTAGTTTAACAAGGTCTCTGGAGAGCTCTTCCATGATGCGTGTTGAAATATGCTAGGAAGCCTAAAAGCAATTACCACCAAACACATACCGGATGAGTGGACAAGAGTCCAGAACCTGAAAATAAAATTTGTCCACAGAGGTAATGTCATATATGCTTATGTTTAGATTATATGTAAAAGCCAAAGATTTGACCACTTTGGTGATTACTGATCCCAGGATGAATCTTCCATTTTGGTCAATGTTCTGTCTATATAACTTCTTCCAGCAGTTTCAATTGGATATGCTGTTTCCTCTTCCCATTCTAAACTATGGAGTAGTTTGGTGTGTGCTGTTCAGTATTTATTGCATTCCACTCAAAGTACAATACATTCCCATGGTGGAAGAAGTGATTTTTAAAAATAGGACAAAATCTAGGCCTGGTGTAAGTAGGTTCAACTCATTAGAGTTTATGACCTGCTTTTAAAGCCCTTTTGATTTATAAAACACTATGGAAACATAATGCATGATATAATTGAGTTCGGAGGAGCCAAGAGTTTTTTGAGTGGATTAACCATAGGAGATCCTAGAAATGTGGAATCACCTTTGCCAGCATATTTCTCTAAAGATAATGCTAATGAAATATTTTCTGCATAAAACACCTTCTTATCCCAGTATTTAATTGCAAGTCATACTCAGATTTTAATGGGAGGAAGCCGGAAGGGGTGGAGGACAAAGAGATGATTAAATTCTGGGTGCTCAGCACTGATAAGATCGTAAGACATATGCACACTTCAGTATCTGTACCTCCCTAGACATAACTTGGATTTGGTTTATCTATATTAAGATGGCAAATGCTGGATATTAATGTATTTTGGGACTGACTTTATTCTCTTTTTCCAGGTGGGCCATGCACAGGTACACCTCATGTCTCATTAACCACACCAACCAAAAGATCCTGTGATTCAGGTAAGTTTTACTTTTCTGTTAGGCTTTGCATAATATGTAGTTGTACAGTTACAAATGAGTGTAGTAAATGTACCCGGAGAATTAGAGTGGAAAATAAACCTTGGTGACCTGCTGTTAAGAGTATCGGCTAAATCATGGTAGTTGTTTATTATGAAAAAGGGAGGAAACTATGTTTACAACTTCTGAAATTACATGGCATAATCAGACAAAAGTAAACCAGTTTCATTTTCCTTTAATCCACCCTAGATGGGCCTGTGACAGTCCCACTTTAAAAGAAAAAGCCAAAATAAAATAAAAATAGCAAAACATTTTGGAACAGGGTGATTGCACCCTTTGTGATTGATCTTACAGTATATGCAAGAACAAACTGATGTTTGCATCAGTTGAGACTAGAATAAACCTGTTTTAGATCAGTTTTTACAATCCTTGCATACTTATGTCTACATTTAGGTGTAAACACTAGCGTAACAGTACTGATCTCTAAATAGGGGTTATTCCTGAGCATAGTTATGGATTCCCTGCTTTTTCGGGCATTAGGGCACTCTTCTTCTGCCCTGATTCTTGCAAGAAACATTTATCAGTTTGTCACTACCTAAGACAGGGCACTTTTACTGTTGTCTTTTTTTCTTAACTGGTCCCCCTCTTCCAGTCATCAAAGATCAAGATTTTTCTGTCCAATTTAGATGTGAGCATGCTTCTAAGCAAGAAAGTAAGTTTGCCTCTGTATCTCTATGCAACGATGATCAATTACACATGTTTTTCTTATACAAGAGCTGTTGTAATATTTAACTAAAATTTAGATTGAATGGTGGTTAAATGGTCTTGAAAAATGACAGTGGAAAAGCACTGTGTGAATATTAAAAATCTGATCATAATAAGCATAATGGCAAGTTAGATTACAATTTGCCATGCCATGTGGGGGAAGCAATATCTCCTTAGATTAGATTTAGGAAGATGGAGCTATTAGATGTTGAAAAATGTTCTATTAAACATTAAGATGTTTTTCCCCAGTAACTATCTTATTCCCAGTTTGTGCTAGTAATCTAGAGAGATTTTTAGTCTCTTTATTCCAGTATATTTGTTATACACAATGTTCTTTTAGATGCTATCAACAAAAATGCAGAGAGCTTGCTGGTTGGGTTACCAGACTTTCCTTGACTATAACAGCTAATTAAGTAAAGCAAATTTGTTTTGCATTCTGCATTGTTTTCTTATTTTTTCCCAAGTCTCTTTTTGAAGTTCACTGGCCTGGGCCTGTGTGATTTATTTGTACTCTTTTACTCTACTGACTCTGTTATCAAGGAATTATAAGGTCATTTTTCCAAATAAAAATAATCATTACTCACAAAAATACTAGTATTCTAAATATCAAATTTTTGTCACTATTTATGCTTTGCTTGCTTTAGCATTTCTCCTAGGTTAGACAGTGCAAATAAACTACCCGTAGTCAGTTACCAGTCAGTTTCAGTTTCTCAAGTTCTTGCAAAAGGTGGAAAGGTCTGGGCTGTTCTTTCTGTGCAAATAATACAGAAAAATGTTAATTTTGTTAAAACACTGCTTGTACTACGTTTTAAAAAAATCTAAGTTGTTTAAAATTACTTTCTCAAAATTACATTTCAGGCAAATTTTAACAGTGGTACTTTAAAAAGAAATTGATATGTTTTCTGAGGCAATGTTTGGAAACCCAGTAAAATATAAATATTTAGTATGAGTTACAGAGGTTTGTTTATATATAATATGGTGGTTATATTTTGTGTGTGTGTGTGATGTCTTAAATTGAGCTGGGATTTAGAGATGGAATGATAAGGCTACTATAGGCAAATGTTTCATATTATATTCAAGCTCACTATAGTAATGTTCAACTTGTGTGCTAATTCCTAGGAAGTTGTTAGTTCAGTGGATAAAAACTGTGTATTGGTCAATATTACACTTTGCATATAATACTTCTTTTTGTAAGAACCCTGTTTCCTCCGGTCTGAGCTTTAATGGAAGAAAGTTTTGATGTAAGTTCAGCGGTGGTTTCCTCCTTCCCCTCAGTGTAGTTTTTCTGTTAGGTCTGCAGTATCCGCATTTGAGACAAAATTAGAAATTTGACCTACTTATATAATATGCTGGCTCCATCAGGAGACTATTAAGGAAGACATAAACCTTTCACATTTTATTAGCATTTAATGTAACCATTGAAGAAAGATCAAAATAGTAAATCTGTCAAGACCAGGAAAAAGTGTTTTTAAAAATAAAAGTTTTTACCTTGTATGCTTGTCAAGCTTGGATTCCCGAGGAGCCCAGTGAGAAAGTCTCATTATTGAAACTGTGAATAGTGTTTTTCTCCCTTTGCCAGAATTGATAGTGTGGTTGTAAATGTATTTATATTCTAAAGTGTGCTTGACGGACAAGGATTGTGATGGAAAAGAATGACTAGCCGTGGTGATGTCTTAAATGTTTGGGGGAGATCTGAGAATTGTATAGACAAGATGTTGGGCTCTGGTCTGCTGCATATTTTTTATGCATCTTAATTTGTCTTTTATTAGTTAGAATGAATGTTAGGATTAATGGCTAATGTTATTTCAGTAAGACTTGTTCAGCTCAGGTTGGCATCCTTATCCATTTATACTTGTGCCTATGGCATGAAAGTACAGTCTTAAGAAGCATACAAAGATTTTTAAATTTTTTTTTACTCTTCTGCTATGTAATTCTAAGGCGACTTAATATGCAAATTGTAACAGCTGGATTTTAAAGCCTTTTCATACAACTTAGAGATTTTCTGGAAAGGTCAGTGGAACTCCTTCTGTGCAGTCTACTAATTCTTAATTGTGCTTTAAAAAGCGTGCAGTAGGAACAATTCAGGTGTAATAATGATACAATCAATCCATAAAGTTGATCCCTAAAGTTGATGGGTTTGTAAGTGCCTTACCCGATTTCTTATGGATGGTTCATGGAAACCAAGGTGTTTCATGTTATCTGAAGTTGGCTTGTAATTTTGTCTTGCTGCCAATGAGTCAGAATTTTAGTTTGCGTGTTAGGCAGTACTCCTATGGTACAAGGTTGCAGTTTTAGGAGCACGCTGCATGTTTCTCTTTATTTTGGGGCTCTATCCTAGAAGTTGCTTAGCACTCTGATCTTTAAATTTATGAGGGCTTTGCTAGCTCAGTGCCAAAGTGCAGAATTGAGCCCATATTGCGTGAGATGATAACTTTTGGAAGCTGCTAGCACAGACAGTGTGGAAATGCCAGTCAAATGAATGGCGCTGTGGTTGAAACTTCCTTTTTATGATCACTTTTTATCATCCCTTATGCGTCTAGTAAGGACAAAAAGCTCTGCTCTACCATTAATTAGATATTCTATTGCTCTGCAGTGGTAAAGTGTCTGAGCTAACAATATAAAAAAGGTTAGTGGGGGATTTTTTTTTTTTAGTATAAAAACAAGTTTGAGAGGTTTTTGTTGTTGTTCCAATTGACCTTTGAGGTGCTCTTTAGTGTTTGACTGTTGGAGGGCACGGTGTTAGTAATCCAGCCCTTCCTAGAGCCTGCTCACCAGAAGGAAGATGACGCTAGAACAGCCACCGAGTTGCATTATAAATCTCCCAGCCCTGGCAATAATAGTGCCCATTAGAGACACTTTTTTACCCTGCTCAGTTCTCGACTGTACTAATAGAACAGCGCATCAAGCAAGGCTGTAAATAAAAGTTATTACCTAATAGGTGGGCGCTGAAGTGGAACGGACGGGAGCTGAGGCATGGAGGCCTTATTACTGCTCATCAGCAATTATAAACAGGATAAAGTGTCAGGGACTTGTACGGATGCAGTGAGGGCTAATAGAGGCTGGAAGATGACACTGTATCATGATCGTGTGATATATGTTGATGGGGTTTTACTGCCTCATTTTGCTGCCTATTTCTGAGATGAGTTGTATTATCTGTTCCATACTCCCATATCTATCTGGATAGATAGATCAGTTTCCTCTTCTGCCAAAAGGTGGTCTGACATTTGCTGCACATATACTTTGCATTAGTTTAGGAGGTTGGTATCTAAGAGCATTTTGAAAATCCTTTTATGGTTATTGTAGATTAAAATCCGAATGGTAAATTACTGTAATAGGAATGTAAACAGTTTTAAACTTCTATTGCCACAATATTAGGATGTCATTTCAGCATCACCATAAGCATATTCTTGTTGGATTTTGACTACAAATAAACTGATTTCAGAACTGCTACCTACTCACATTGTGTGGCTGACCAGTTCTGAGAAGTCATATGAAACCTCTTCTAGACTAAATGATGCACTGTTTGGACCCCATTCTAACCAGTGTAGTTGAAATCCCAAAGAGATGAGTTATATGTTAACCTAAATTGTACTAGCAGAGAAAATTAGTCTGACCAGTAATGGTAATGTGCAGACAGCAGGAACTACTACATAAAGGCTTGTCTACACTAACGTTTAATTCCTGGTAAGCCGGGGGGGGGGGGGGGGGGCACTAAATCTGCTCTTCACTTGTCTGCCATGTAGTAAGTGTCCATGTGCTAACTCCTGCCGCACACTAAAAGTTCCCTAGTGCTAGAAGAGATCGAAGTGCACTAAGGAACTTTTAGTACGTGGCAGGCTATTGAGGGGTATATTTAGACCCCAGCTTGTTGCAAACTAAGTGATCATGTAAACAAGTCCTGAGTTATGAAAAGAAAACAGTGTCTATTACTGGAGAGCTTTGAAAGAACATGTAAGCAAGCACCTGATTCTTAACAATATTCAGAAAAAACCCTTTTTTCCTGATCTTTGATCATTCACCTCCACTGAAGTCTCATAGACCTTTGTGATGGGTGATCTCTTCAGAAAAGGTGCAGAGGAAATATTGCCTCTGAAATGAGCCTTCGTTGTCAGGGTTCTAAAGAGAAATTTGCAAGCATCCTGAGATTTCACACTGTTCCCGAGTTGTTCTTTGTGCAGCAACAAATAGAATGTAGTCATGAAAAAGCACTCAACAGCATGGTAGCAAGCGAGAACACTCTGGTGTTCCTCCCTCCCCCAATAAAGCCCAAAAGTAAGTGGGTATTGCTTATCCTGCACCTTTGGGATATATTAGGACAAGAGGATTTGTAGATCTCCCACTGGCCTTATTTGAAGTATATTAAATCAAGATATTAATGGAAACTTAGTCTGTTCATAAACAGCATTTTCTGGGAGCTCTCTTTCAATATTTAATTTTTATTGCATATTGGTTCTCCATTCTCCTCCTGTGGTTCTTTCACCAGGTGCAGGGAAATGGCCAAAAGAACCAAAGATTTATTATCCTCGCAGGGCCCCTGTTTCCCTTTGTGTAAGCTCCACCCTTCACTTCTATGCCATAAAGCAGTGGCCACAATTCCCACATTGGAGGTGTTTATAGAATACATGCTGATAATCTCCACTCTAGAAACAGTACCTCTTTCTTATCAAGGCTCAGAGCGACCCATTAAGGATGCTATTTAAAATAAAAAGAGAGAGAGAGATCAGCATGATAGGTAGTGGTCTACACACCCAAGAACCCTAACCATTGTCAGGTTTTTTTTTTTTGGTAAGCATTATGGCAAAATACAGTTTTGAGTGATATGATTGATGATGATGTATGGGCAGCAACTAAAAATTATAGGAGGAAGCATGAAGGTCTTGGTTTGAATTTAACAAGTGGTGAGAGAGGCTGGCATCGTGGACTGATCAGAGTGAGAGTCAACATAGTGAGGCTGAGAGAGAAGTGAGGAGATAGGCCATGAAGTGTGAAGACAAGCAGGTTATGTTCGATGAGACAGAGGAATGGGAGATTGTGGAGGGATGCAAAAAGAGGTGTGATATGGTCCGAGTGACAGGCTAGGAGAATGATCTTTGCAGGAGCTATCTAACCGGATGTGAGTAGAGCAACATTGTTTTAGTCAAGGCCAGAGAAAATGATTTTGCAGTAATTGAGACATGTAATCAAAACATGTTGCTGGTTGCCCCAACTCTGCATTGCTATTTCCCATTATGCTTTTTATGGTCCTTTAACGTCGTCTTCAATCCATGTGACAAGGTTCCTATCCAATGCTGCATGAATGAAGTTTGTAGGATTTTAAAACTATCAATTTTTTCACTTAAAATCTGTATATGATATCATTTTTGTGTTAAACTATAATGTGGCAAAAAATCAGTTGTCCAATCTATTGAAAAAGAGGAGTGGACACTACCCAATAAGTTTAAATGTCATGGTTAAAATAAAAAAATGTAAATTTACAGCACTTTGCCATGGGGGATTTCGTATTGAGATTAGTTGTGTGAACAGTCAGTGCTTCTGTGGGTTCAGTTAACTAGCCTTCCCACTACAGCTGTATAATTATTGTTCAAGAATACAGGTCTATACTGGTGTAAAAGCTTATTTGGCCTTATGCTCCCCACAGCTGTGAATTCTCTGTTTCATTACCAGTACCCACCCACAGACTTTTCAGAAAGCTATTCCCAAACAGCAGAACTACATCTCAGAATTTTAAATAAGCCACATCTCCATTTATTCAACGGACAAGGGAATTAGAGTTGCATGTCATCCATTTCCCACCTATACCCCTTTTCCAAAACTTATTAAAATATATATTAGTACAAGATTGGGGTAGCTTGGGGGTTGATTTTACCTCAGATTGGCTTAATTTGTCTTGCCTGCCTTAGCAGGGCAAAATAAAGAATGTAGCAGAGTCCTTGAGTCGTTAACTTGAACACGGCCAATATCGGACTGAAAAAATCCATCAGGGACTCTGCTATTGTCGGCCTGAAGGGGACTGAGTTGATTTCGCCACAGAGTGCTGCATTTATTAAGCAGCAGCTTGATTATCTGTCCAGATCTGAAATGATAACTCTCTTAATAGTGGGCTTAAGAAAATATAGAGAAATATAGCTCTTTATCATTTTAAATTAGATATTTTAGTGTGCTGGGGTGTTCGTTTTTTTAAACCAGTTCAATATTAAGTAGCTATCCTGGAACCATTAGAAAAGGTGACGCTTATCTTTTGCTTTTTCTAATACTATGTTTGAATTTAAAGTGTATACAATATAGAAGCTAATTGCTGTACTTTCTAACATGGGTATGCTGTCCCAAAGGTTTTATCTGGCTCTTGCTTAAAGCTTCAGAATCTAAGATTAATGATTGCAGATAGCAGCAAAGACCTCCAACTAACAGTTTTCTACTATTTTCCAGTTAGAAATTAATTTGCAGTGAGACCCGTCAAAATATACAGATGTAATCTTGGAGTCTTTTTGAAAATCTGTTTAATGGAAGTCCTGGGCTTATTAGCTGCTTGATTGGAAGTAGCTGACATTGTGTTGAGCCTTAATGATAGTGATCCCTCAAACTACAGTATTCATATGTGGGGCATTCTCTTTCTCCAGTTTCTTTAATCAAATTCTGTGATGTGTACAATTTCCAGCGTTCATGCTGTATGCCCTCTGAATACTCTACAATCGGACTTAAAAATTCTCTCCCTCCCCATGAAACACACAAAAAAACCATCTACCATGTAAACTTCCCCCTTCTTGCACTGCCTCCATCCCCATTTCTACTCCCATAAACTAGCATATCAAATGTAATTTAAAGGGAGCAAACAGACTGAACTAAGGCTGTGCAATATTTAATAAAGAATCAGGAGTGAAACAAGTCAAAACAAAGTCCGTACATCTGTGTATTCCCTGAACTTCAGTTTCATTGTTCTATCTCTAATCTAGCACAGACCTGGCCACTTCATCATAAATCAGTGCTGATGCTCCCCAAGTGTGTTTCTTCAAAATGGAGTGTCAATTTTTCGGTAGAAAAGCTTGATTTCTGTTTAACTGCTGCTGTCTGTAATTGTGAGTGCTACAGTAACATCTCTGCTCACCACCACAAAATCTGCTGCTTTTCCTATGGATAGTACCAAAGAAAAGAAAAGCGATCCAGAGAGAACGTGATTTTAAGATAATATTGATTGGAAATGCATTAAGTAGAATTTTGAAACATTTATGCACGTATATTATTTGTACATTTTTTCTTTACATTAATGAGAGACAGCAGCTCATAGAATGACAGTCTTTCATTGGAAGATGGCTGTCATTAGGAACGTGTCACCTGTTCTCTGTATATTCACAAACCATATTTTGAAGAGAGAATGCAGAAAGCGTTTTGCTCGGAAGGAATCGGGATAGCTTTTCACAGCTCTTCCTTTGCTCCATCTATGGTTTAGCCTTGACAATCCTTTGTTATTGCAGTAGGGAGAGGGGTGGGAAATCAAGGTATGAATTTAAAAACAAAACAAAAGAATCCCACCTCCCCCCAATACTGTAACAGTAGCATCTATCCAGAACCAAAATCAGCTCCTCGAATAGTGTCCATCTTCTGAATGATCGGGACATGGATGATTTACACACACAACTCAGTATTTTGAAGCAGGGAGCCATTGCCTGTTTGTGTAAACTTGAGAATTGTAAGGTTACAGCTTGCTTATCCATTCTTTCTAGTTAATACAACATGTAAGTGCTCACTAAATATATGAATTCTCCCAGTGATTTCAAGGGAAGCAGTTAGGCCACAGCTGACACTTCTCAAACTTTCCATGTTGTATGTACAATGTTTGCCAGGGGGTTGTGTAGCTATGCAAGCTAGGTAACACAGATTGATGTTTCTGTATAGAATCATGGAATTGTAGGATTGGAAGGGACCTTGAATGATCTTTTAGTCCAGTCCCCTGCCCGCAAGGTAGTACTAAATATTATCTAGACCATTCCAGACAGGAGTTTGTCTAACTCTAACCTGTTCTAAAGACCTCCAGTGATAGAGATTCCCCAGCCTCCCAAGGCAATTTATTCTAGAGTTTAACTATCCAGTTAAGTTCCAAAGGGGTAGCCGTGTTAGTCTATTGCAGAAAAACAAACAGAGCCCTTTGGCACTTTTAACGACTACCAGATTTATTTATTGCATGAGCTTTCGTGGGGGAAAATCCCACTTCATCAGATGCTTTGAAGATGAAAAAGCGTCCGACAAAGTGGGATTTTCTCCCACGAAAGCTCGTGAGATAGATAAATCTTTTAGTCTTTAAAAGTGCCACAGGACTCTGTTGTTTTTTTTATCCAATTAAGGAAAAACTTCCTAATATCCAACCTAAATTACTCTTGCTGCAATTTAAACCCACTGCTTCTTGTCCTATCCTCAGAGGTTAACGATCTTATGAATATGTAAATATGCTTAGTTCTTACAGTGACGGATACTCTTTAAATGCGACAGATGAACAGGAAGCATAGGATATATATGAGTGCACCCAGTTGCTTTTCTGTGCTCTACACCATGCTACTTGAGTGGCCTCATATCCTCTTCTCTCCTTACTCCATCACTTTTCTCAAGTCTCTGTTCTGCCTCTTCTCTGAGCTCTCTATGTTTGGGGGTCATTCTTGCACTTGTCCTGCCTGACCAGATTTGAAACTTTCCGTGGCACAGGTCATTCCCATTCCTTAAACCTCTCTAGTACCCCTTCTGTTCACTGGACTTTCTATAAACTGCTTTGTGATCTACTGCGTTATGGAATTTTTATTTTTTAGAAGGGTTTCAGTGTTTTTGAGTATTAATATACTCATTTTTATGAGTGGGAAAAATAAATATCTGCACATTATTTTATTGTTTTTTCAGTGACATCTATAAAATGTTTATGAGCTGCTAATAGTTCCATTTTATTGTGAAGAAAGATGTCTTCTAGCCTTCCAACAGCTGATGCGATGTCAGTGTCTGGAGCAGCTGCTTCAAAATGCTTCTGCTTTGCTGATAAGCTGAATGTAAGGGTCATATGGCATTCAGTTTCCCAACTGTAACAACTTCCTTTAACCTCCCTGGAATTTTCTACACTGGATAAATAACCCAGAAGGATCAAGGGATAGCACAACCCCAGCCTGGTGCCTGCCAGACTCTCTAGGTTTGCAGCTGGCAGCTGTTTTTAGACAAGCATCTGAGCTGCTCACACCTGTATCAGACAACAGACAGCTGGTGTTAGACGGAATTTTTGAGAAGGTTCTCTTCCCCCGCATTCATAGACCGACTAGCTGTTTTGGGCTCTAGAGGTCCACGGTCTCCTTGCTGTCAGGTGATTTGGGAAGTCAGCCAGAGTAATTTGGGTTATTCTTGCCTATAAACAAGGTCAAGCTTTTCTTCAGCTAGCAACAATTCAGGTGGCCATAGCCTTATAAGACATTTAACCTAACTGAAATCCCTCTATTAATCCATCAAAGTTGCTCTGTAATGCAGGTGCCTGCCTACATTTGAACATGTACATTGATTGCATCAACTGTGTGTATAAGTAACAATAAGAAATTAATATTGCCAGACTAAAGGCAGGCATGATATCAATGAAAGTGCATGGTGGGTTGGGGGACAATGCCCTCTCCCACAAAGCAAACTGTAGTGCAGTAACCCTATGTACGATGTCACAGTAGTTTCTGAAGCAAACCAATTTGACACAATTTGTTAACATTTAAAGGAATACCATGAAGTTAAAAATATTTTTCACTCCATTTTACTAATCACATCTTAGATCAATATTTCAAGAGTTTTAAATATCTAGTTTATTTTTCACTGTGCTGTTCACTCCCATTATTTCATTTATTTTGGACAGTGGATTTAGGTTGGTCTGTTTCAATTAATTAGGGTCATGGTGGTAACCTCATTAAATTACATTCCAGTAAAATACACTTGCTTTCTTGCTCAGGGTGTGGGGAATATAGCAAAGCAAACTCCTAAAAGGGAGGAAGAAGGATGAAAGGAATCTGCAGTTTTTTCTTTTTTTCTTTTTAGATTTGTCTTCTATCCATTTCCCCTATACAAATTATCGTCCTTTCATGATTATCTTGAGAAGCTTACACTCTAAATTTAAAAGATAATGTCCTTATCTTCCTGTTTGCCTGCAAAACATAATGGGAAACAGGCGATACAATATACATATTAAAAAAAAAAAAAACAATATAAAGGTTTCAAAATTAAGTACTTAGAAGTAAAAAACTTCAAGTTCATCTACATAACCTTAACTCTGCCCCATATGTACACGAATGCATTCTTTTTTAATTCAATAATCACATATTACTTTAATATACTATGCTATTTTAAATATGCTTGTGCAGCATTTTGTATTATATTTTCATTCATGTATACATACACTATTTTCATTGTCATAATAGTGTAGCATGCCACTGATTTGTACTTGTATAAAACAAGTTTTTTCTCTAGGGTATCTTAATTTAGTCAGCAGCCAGCTACTACGTATTTTCTTCCCACCCAACTGCACACCCTTCTTTAGGTGCAAGTCGCAAAAAAAGAATGTTAACAGGGCTCATTTTACCTAAGGTTGCAGAAAAAAGTATGTTAGGAAAAAAGAGTACATAGAAATACAGATTCACAAGCAGGCATAATTAAAATGACATATGCAACTGCAACTTTGGTATAGTCTAAGGAGAGCTAAACTATGTCACAGTGTTTGTGGCCTGGTCTCTACTAGGAATTTCCTTCAGTTTAGTTTGTCTATGGCTGAAAAATCCACACCGCTAAGAGACACAGCTATACTGATATGACCTCTGCTCTGCACCAGTGCTAGTTCAGTTAAAGAATTCTTCTATCACCTTAGCTACTGCCTCTCCAGGAGGTGGATCACCTATGCCAATTTGAGAAACCTCGCATCGGCATAGGTAGTGTCTATACTGAACCATTACAGTTGTGTAGCTGCTGCAGCACAGCTCTGCTGCTGTAGCATTTTAAGTGTAGACAAGCCATTAAAGTCACTGAATTAGGTGTTTATTGGGTTTCCTAGGTTTAAAAAACAATTCTTCAAGTGGAATTGTTTGGTTAGATTGTTTGCATCTTACCTTGGAGCCCACCTGAGAAGAGCCAATCCTTGATTTAGTCTTAAGTGCAGCATGAGGTAAATATAGCTAAATTTCATGGTAATGGTGACCACAATGTAATTGTTTAAAGGAGTAAGTGCCAAGGAAGCCTACCACCGTAGCATTTAACTTCAAAAAGGGAAACTACTGGAAAACGAGAGAGCTTGTTAAATGGAAATTAAAGGAACAGCCTGCAAGCTGCATAAGACAATTTAAAAACACTGCAAGAGAGGCTCAAAGTATATTTATACCCTAAATAATATTTTTAAAGAAGCAAGAGGACTAAAAAAATGTCATGGCTAAACAACCAAGTAAAAGAGGAGGTTAGACGCAAAAAGACATTTTGTTAAAAAATTGGAACTCCTAGTGAGGAAAATAGAAAGTAACATAAACTCTGGCAAGAAAAGCGTAAAAGTGTAACAAGGCAGGTCAAGAAAGATTTTTGAAGAGTCCCTGATACATCAGAAGCAGGAAGCCTACCTTAGTCAGTGGGGCCACTGTATGATCAAAATGTGAAAGAAGCGCTCAAGGAAGACCATGCTGTTGGGGAGAAGGTAAATGGATTATTTGTGTCATTCTCCACTGCAGAGGATATAGGGGAAATTTCCACGCTCAAACCATTCTTTTAGGTGTTGGAAATGTCCCACAATAAGGTGTCAGTGGAGGTTTTGGAACAAATGGATAAATGAAACAGTAATAAGTTATCAAGACCAAATGATATTCACCCAAAAGTTTTAAAGGAATTCAAATATGAAACTGCAGAACTACTAACTATGCTATGTAACCTAATGCTTAAATCAGCCTGAGTACCAGATGACTGGAAGGTCACTAATGTAAAGCCTGATTTCAAGGAAGGCTTCAGAGGGAATCCTGGTGATAACTTCATTAGTAAGCAAATCAGTTGAATCTACTATAAAGAACAAAACTATCAGACACGTAGATGAACACAATATGTTAAGAGTCAACACAGCTTTTGTAGAGGAAAATCATGCCTCACCAATCTATTTGACTTCTTCGATGGAGTCAACAAGCATGTATATAAAGGTGATCCAATTGGTATAGTGTACGGACTTTCAGACAGCCGTTGAGAAAGGTCTTTCACCAAAGGCTATTAAACAAATTAAGCATGGATCAATAACTGATGAAAAGATGCAATGCAAAGGGTAGAAATAAATGGCCAGTCTTGATACTGGAAAATGGTAAATAATGGGGTCTCCCAATGCAGATTGGAATGATCTGAAAAATGGGGTGACTAGTGAGCTGGCAGAACTTGCAGTCGATACAAAATTACTTAAGATAGTTCAGTCCAGAGCTGATTGTGGAGAATGACAAAAGGATCTCAAAAAACCGGGTGACGGAATGGCAGATGAAAGTCAGTGCTGCTAAGTAGTTAACATTGGAAAACACAATCCTGACTATACGTAAACAATGAGGGATCTAAATTAGCTGTTACCATTCAAGAAAAAGAACTTAGTGTCCTCATGGGTAGTTCTCTGAAAACATCTGCTCAACATGGTGGCAGTCAAAAAAGCTAGTAATGTTAGGAGCCATTGGGAAAGGGACAGATGATAAGACCATAAATATCATCATGCCACTCTGTAAGTATATGGTACACCACACTTTTAACACTACGTGCAGTTCTGGTTGCCCTACCTCAAAAAAGATGTTTTAATGGGAAACGGTGTAGACAAAAAGCAACAAAAATGATTGCAGGTATGGAACAGCTTCCATGGAAGGAAGCATTATAATCTCCAACTGTCAGAAGCATCTGGCACTGGCCACCGTCAAAGATGGGATCGTGGGCCATATGGGCCATTCATCTGACCTACTGTGGCCATTCTTATCATATGAGAACATCCTGTCCCAATCACTATATAAACTGTGGAGAGAGTGATTCTCTCCTGCAAAGTTTGAAATGTATAGCTTTTACAAAATAGGCAGTGAATGAAAGGGCTTTTTTTTTTTTTTTACACTGGCTGCAGTCAGCCATTCACACATGAATTGCAGTCTTCTATAGTTTTACTCTTTATGAGCTTAATGAAAAAAGTCCTTTTCAAAATGTACTATACATGTGTTATGAAGTGCGATTTTTCTTTTTTTTTTTTTTTTTTTACATCAGGTAATACCTGCATCAAATCAAACCAATTCTTACAATTGAACATAAAGCCTCTACTCCTCCTCAATCAAACCTATTTCCTTTTGAAATTTTTGGGTTTTACGCCGTCTTTTTTGAGTGCTAAAGCAATTAAAAATTAGGTCACCATTTTATAATGGAGGAATTTTTTCCTTATTCTGAGCAGATTAATTTTGAGAAAATTTAGTTAAACAAAGCTGCTCACATTCAGAGAGAGTGAAGCCTAGAAATTTCAGCTCCAAAGATGAGTTTCACAAAGCATATAATTAAAGTGGAGTTGGATGTGAGGGCTGAATGAGAACTTGAGCAAATGTAAAAACAGCAGTTGCTGTTGCTCCAGCTATAATAAATAAGGTTTCATTTTCAGGCCAGTTCTGACCCACATGCCTCAAATTTCTTCCCCATTTAAAAAAAAAAAATCTCTTGCTGGAAATTTTGCATATGTGATCGACTGCCAGATTTGGAGAAGAGAGGGGTAGAAAGGCGAGAGCAGGTCAGAATTTGAAGTGGATTGGTCCAACTGTTCGAAAGGTATGACTTCAAAAGCCCATTATTTTTCTTTTGGAAAGTCTTCTAACAGTTGTTTGATTGTGTATCTCAAACAGCTTGGTACAGGAATTCCAAATATATTGCATTCATTGGGACTCAGGACAAATGCATGTTGAGCTGTTTTGTAATATAAAATTATTTGTTTCTGGGTGCTATCCAAAATCTCCCCAGTGATAATTTCCATGAGGAGTTCTCTATATTTATTTCACTCCACAGAGGCATGCCTAGCAGAGTCTTTGAGGGATTCCTGGAGAGTCTAAAATCTCTGAATTGTAGAGGGACTCTATTTACAAATCATACTGCAACAAGTTTTTTAAATCTTCTCCCCACAAAACCAAATCAAGTTCCCAAACAAAGTTCTAGAGTGAGAATGTTATAAAAAGATATTACTGTGAATAAGAATGCTAGAACATTGTAGTAACATCAGAAAATGAACACTTGATAGAATGGAAAATTAGATTGTTGAATTGATTGAGATGGAACATATGGGCCCAAAGTGTCAAAGGTATTAAACACCCCCCTTTCACTGTCCAACGTTAAATGGTGTTAAACAAGATATGGGGCTTGGTATACAGAGACCTCAGACTGCTTAGTACCATGGCAAACACACCATTAGAAATTCATTGTTTTTTATTAAAGAATCAGAAAAGAAGGAAAAACTGTTCGTGTTTGAGACGTAAAGCTTTAAAAAAGGTTTTCATTTTAACAGGATCCTCTGTTCCCTTACCCATTAGCTGGAGAGAGTTTTTAGAAAGAACTCCCCTTGTCTGACAGTCTCTTAGATCAATGGTTTTCAAACTTTTTTCCTCAGGACCCAGTTGAAAAATATGGATGAATATTCCATTTATGCCCATGACCCAACAATTAAATCTTTGAGCAATGCGTTTCAGTCTTGCGCAGAAGCAGCAGGGGGAGCCGTGACCCAGTTCCTGAGTGTCTGCGACCCAGTACTGGGTCCCGACCCATAGTTTGAAAACCATTGTCTTAGATGGTAATAAGTAATAACTGTCCTTTTGAAGAAAAGAAGTTAGTTGAGATGGGCTTGGAGCTGTCAATGTTACTGGTAAAGTCCCCTATTTCCTAGAAGACAAACAAGACACATACAGGAGGAAAATGCAGCTTCTGTCTTTGGTGTTGACTCTAACGTGCAACCTTTGCTGAAAAAACCCAAGCACAGCACATGGTCTTAACAGCCACTTCAACAACTGACCATCATATACCAGCATCGGTCTGTTTAAGATGTAGGTTTTAGCTGTTACTCTGGTCACGGGCTTAGAGCAGAGTTGCAAAATATACAGTCTTGGCAGGCTACGCTGGACTCTTTTATCAAAGAAGAGTTTAAAAATGAAAGGAGAAATATGGTAGAGAAGGAAAGACACAAACACAAAGGGAGCAGCTGTGTCTCAGTCACATCCCAGATGTTCCAGCTTTAGCTAGAGCAACTGGAGGTGCCAATGTCATCTTGTGCACAGTATGGTCAGGACATCTCTTAGTCTCAGGATGATGAAATCACAGTTGTACCGTAGTAAATTCCAAGGTCCCAGGAAGTGGTGGGGTGGCAGCCAGGAAGATAACGCTTGCTCCTTCTTTGAGTGGTGGTCCCATGGGTTCACATGCACGTCATATGGTGGAGCTGGAACTGCTTGAAGTAGTCTCCGTTGACTCGCGTGTTGTGTGCATTCACCACGTGGTGCATCCGAGATGTGATGAGACCACGCGGGTCAACACCCCTCCAGTTCCCTTTTGCTACCACATGGCCAGAACACTCCTTTTCACCTTTCCTGATGTGTAGTAAAAAATAGCTTAGTAGTTCTGTGTTGATTAAGTGTACACAGAGTTTAGTACTACTTGTAGTTTTAGATAGTTTTAGGAGTTAGCTAGTTAGTATTCAATTAACATGTTACCTCTGGGCACCCTACCCTTTCTGGGGGATTATGCCCATAGAAGTGGGATTTAAGAATTGAGTTGTATGCTCATGATTATTTTTGGTAAGTGATGACCGGAAGCGCTGCCGTTACTGTCTTGGGGAAACTCATATTGTAGCCCGTTGCTCCAATTGCTGCTTCTTCCTAACTTGGACTTGTGAGGCAATACAAAGGAGTTGAACACCAGGATATTTGACCCACTTGCAAATTGCACATTTTGGTTCAGTGGGAATTAACAGAGTTTCAGAATAATTAATTGTTGTCATAATTCATATCACAAGGAGGTAATAGTTGGGGGAGTTGTTAGGGAAATGGCTACAATTTTTGGTACATTCCAGCCTCCTTGAACTGTTGAACTTCCATTGCTGCAATAAACAAGCAAATTCTATTTCAAACAGCCGTGTTAACTTTAGCTTCACTTGAAATGTTTGATATCGTTTATTTTAAAAAAGAAAAGAAAAAGATTCTGGAAAATGCAATAGTAAAAATCAGGTAATGAGGTTGTTTCCTCTTAGACATTGCTAATGTGTTGTGCAGCGTATCAGGAGAATGCATAATCCCTCACCTAAAAACAGGCTAAAAAAGCCAGAAAATTACCTATATATCTCAAAGTCTCTTTTGTGTTTTTTAAGTGTGATGCTGTGGGGTTCTTCCTGGACATAGGTTTTAACAGCTTAAACTCCTTTTTAAATGGTCTGAGGAGAGATGGCAGTGATATGTGAGGGTTCATTAATTATTGCTCTTACTGATGTTTGCACAGGCAGTTGGGATCATAAATGTCAATCTGTCAGAATGTGATGGGCTCAAAAAAAAAAAAAACAGAAAACCTGATAGAGAGCCTCAAAAGCTGTCATGAAGCTAGAGATTAAACAGATTGATCTCTTTCGTGAAAGCAAGCAGCAAGAGAAGGGATTTCCTTTCTCTTCTACCTACTTCTTCCCCTTCTCGCCCCTCATCGATTCTGCATTTTCCAACTACTCCCTTTACGCTGGACTTACAGTCCTTTGGCAGTGTCAGGAAAGAGCCGCAGTGATTGTCAGTGAAGTCATGTGTGCAGGCTGCAAACTCTGCTATGGTAGGAGTGTGACTGGAAGATTGGGATTCAGTTATGACAGTCCTGACACAATTCATTTGGAAATTACGGGAGGGAGAACACGAGTAATGAAGGCAAGAACTGTGACAGTAAGAAACAAATGTAAGTTTTTATTGGAGACAAAACAGAATTTTTAAGAACATTGCCCTTTTTGTTGTTTCTACTCAATCTTCCAATTTAAAATTTGCTCTGCTAAATTACCATCCTTCTCTCACTTTCAAGTGAGTTTGACAGGGAGCTACAATTAGAAGAATCTGCGTCTTTAGAAGAGGAAGATTAGAAAACCCCCTACGTCCCCGCTCTAAATAAGGAGTTGCACTCAGTGAAGTGGGGGACAGAGTGATGTGTTACTCCTCATGAAATCTTGGGGTGGTGTAACTCTAAATATATTTAATTTTGCCTTCCTTCAAGAAAATAAGGTTTTGTATTTTTGCACCTACAGTGAAGAGACGGAAAGCTCTCTTCTCCTTTTCTCTGCCAGGCTGTCAGAAATAGGAGCAAATTAACTTCCAAAATGAGCAAGAAAACCTGCATTTAAAAAACAAACAAAAAACACCTGTCTGGTCACATGCCACCTTGTTTTGTAAGAACACGTCAGTGCCTGAAAGCATCTACTTGCTTCTGGGCACTTGTCACTTTGCTGATTGTAATTAGAATTTACTCTTGACTACTTAGACTTCATCAGTTTTATCCTGTTTGTGGATTTCCTCTGTCATGTTCTTGTGTGCTTGTTTTCTGCATTTCACTATCCAATCACTAAAATTATACATAAAATATTTCCATTCATTGTCTATTACCTAGGCTTTGCTGCTGCAGGGTTTCGATATATGTTTTACTTCAATCTTTTGGCAGGCAAGGTGATCTGGGGGAATGGCCATTGAGCTGAATCAAAATTCTGAGTTCTAATGGCAACTCTTCCACTTTCTGTGTGGGCAGGTCTTTCGCTTCCTCAGTTTCCTCATCTGTAAAGTGGGGCTAGTGCGTCCTAGCATTGCATTTATTCCTGAGGATTGGTTTGTTTCTGTACAATATTTCAGCATGTAATACTCAATATACATTCTATGTAATCAGATAATTGAGATATTTGGTACCATCCTTTAAAATTGGGCTAAATAACCTCTGTGTGCTAACAAAATATATTTTTTTAAACCAAGCAATCCAGGAAGATATATGCATCTAAAAGGCTTTATTTCTAACTCTTCTCTCATTTCTGTTATACGAGCCATCTTATCTGTGTATTCAATTAGTCATTTACTAATCAACAGGAAAGGTATAATTAAATATTTTAATATAGTTAATTATACCGTTGTTAACCTGACCCTGGGCAGCTGTTTATCTAATTTAGGGGGAGTGTATCCAGGGCACATGGTTATATTAACTAAATTAGACAGTGCTTGGCACATGGACTTGAATTTCTCAGACAGACTTTATAATAAATCAGTAGACTACTGTTTGTTCCCTTAACTCAATTTAAAATGGAAAGTGAACTGCTGAGAAGAACCAGAATGGCTTGTATTTCTTAGAGCAAAGGTATGTGGGAGGTTAACCATTCAGAAACAGGGATGGGTAAGTGCAGGTAACATTGTTCTTGTTCTCCCCAACTGTAGCGGTGAAGATGTGTGCTGTAATAAACTTGTATTAAAATAGTATTAATGGGGTTCCTGTTCCAGTGGAAAGAACTACCCCCAGCACATCCGGTTTATGTTACCCTCAGAGAATCCTGTATACCCAGCCTAATGTTGTTAGGCATGCTGAAGGCAGTCGAATTCATGCAGGTCTGGTGCTTTGGAGTCTGGCAGGGCTATTTGGAACTTGGTTCTTCTCATGGAAAGGGGTGATTCGAGGTAAAGCGGTATTAGTGGATCCATTTTTTCCACTTCCCTTGTAGGTTCTTCACTGTGGTATCTGAGTGCCCAGAGGGAGAGCACATCATGTGCTGAGGGTTACTAGAGTCCTATATTTGTTTAGTTATACCTTAAGCACCAGCCATGTACTCACAGCTGTACAAAACAGATTAAAAAGACTGACACAGAAAAACAGACGCATTTAGAGATCCCCATGGAATCACTTGAGGTAAACGTATTTAAATGTAATGTGTGTTTCATTTTGGGGCCTCATTTGTTATGTGGGATATGAATCAGTTGTAGGTGCCCTGTACATTGGCCTAGGAGGCAGGCACTTCTGGATATTACACAGAGGACAGCATGAATGAAAGCTATGAACACAAGAGTGAGAAATTGATGATGGCTTTGTTAGGGGAATAAAAGGGTTAGGGAGGGCCATACAAGACAAGATCTGAAATAGAGGTAGGAGAAGAGTTATATAGGCATTTGAGGACAAAGAGTAGAGTAGTTTAAACTGTATGTTGTGAACAAGAGAGGAAGTCTAATTAGGTGAGATACTTGTGGTGGCTGGATTTTGGACAGATTGGCTGAGAAGAGGCACAATATGGACATCAAGGAAACCAAAGAGTAGGTTGATAGTAATCAAAATGGGAAATAATAAGGATGTCTTTAACTGTTTAAGCTATGGTGGTAATCTTGCAGAATGGCTTTGTCACTTGGGTGATGATTCTCTTCCTCACCTCTTTCAGGATATTCTGGCAAAGCACAGGGCATTGAATTTGGCCCTAAAATTATTGCTGATGATGATGACTTTATTTTAAAAACTGGCTCAGCTAATACAAGTTAAAACACTTTTTCCATTATCATAGTAAGTCATGGTATAGCATTTTAAAATAAAGATGTTTGATAGGCCAGGGTCCTACCAGGAAGGCATGTTTATTCTGTATTGCTGAATGCATGTTTTTACAATTATTGTTACTACAGTAACATAGATTTTTCCCAGATGGTGTCCTACATTAGGATATTGACTCATTTTACTACTGGCTTTCAGCAGTGGCTCTCCTTGAAATAGTACTGCAGTCAGTTTGATTTGTAGTGTAGATGGGACAAAACCACTTTCATTATCTTTCAAGAAGTGATCGAGATTTGGTTCTGCTGCAACAGTATTCTTTTTTTTCCTCCTCCTCTTCCCCTCAGTGCAGGTCTATAAGGGTAGAACAGAACTGTTTCTCAAAATATTGTCCACTTTATATGGTTCTTTGGAAACAAAAGACTTGTTCCTTTGAAGGGAAAAGTTAACTTCTGAGAAGGTGAGCATTGAATCAAGGAGGATTCTGATTGCAGAAATAGAACGAAAGAAGAAGGATTTAGCTTTTGTTTTAAGTATTATTTTGTTTCAAGGCGTGTGGAAAAAGTACCTAAGAATCTCTCAATATTGGGAGGAAAGCAATGGTATCTGAGAACACCTGTTCTCTCTGAATCCTGGTCTCCTAACAAGGGCTATGTCTACACTGGCAAGTTAGTTCGAATTAAGGAAGCTTAATTCAAACTAAGTAAAGCCATGGCTACACTGGGCTTTAATTAGTTCAAATTAAGGGCTTCCTTAATTTGAACTAATAAATTTGAATAGCCTATTCGAACTAAGGGTTAATTCGAACTAGTTAGTTCGAATTAACCAATGTGGCCATGTTAGTTCAAACTAATTGCTTAGTTTGAACTAACTGGCCCATTGAAATCAATGTAAATCGCTAATTCGAATTAAGTTTTCCTCGTTCGAATTAAGTTAATTAGTTCGAATTAGTCAGTTCAAATTAACTAATTTGAACTAATTTTAGTAAGTGTAGATATAGCCAAGAATTTTCTCCCGCTCTGTTTCATCTGAGACAAATACTTAGATACCCTCTTTTAGCCTGAAGGATGTTGATATTGTGAAGAGCATCCTACAGGCAAGATGACAGGTTTGAGGGTTGGATCCATTTATCTTGGATTTTCTATAATGCTAATCACTGTGGTATGACAAAGGCAAGTGCAGATCATTAATTAGCTTCTCATTCATAGGATGAGATAAATTAGCAATTGTAAAATCTGCTGATTTATATCCTCTAAGAGTACCACATCTTCTTTTCTCTCCCCTACATTTTCTTCTTTGCGGAAATTTATATAAATAAGGTTATTAATGGAAATAGTATTGTGCCTAGTTTAAAGAGAGAATCCAGTAGTGCTTTAAATCTATAGCATCCAAGAACCACTTGGGTTTAGTTTATCTTGGTAGTGTGTAATCATTTGCATTTAGATTGTTATCCTTGTAGAGAAAGGGGAAGCACAGTATGTGTGCTGCCTTCAGTTTTCAGAGTTACAACTAGCACACTGTGCCTAAAAACCTCTACTCTACCCAACCAGGAAATAGGTTGAACTCCCTTTCAGTTGTCTTTCATCAGAAGCCTTGTTCGGTTGCTTTATTTAGAGGGAATAAAGTCATGGAAGAGAAACTAAATGAGGTGAAAAATGAAGCTCGCAATTGTTTAGGATGGTGTGCACGTACATGTGTCTGTCCTCCACCAAGCCATGGCTGGGAGGAGTTACCCAGTTCACTATCGGGAGCCAGGAGAGGTCCTTATACAGAACAAAAATGGCTGCTTCCTCAATTGGTGCCTCTTTTGACTGTTAAAGAATGCATCTATGCAACAGAGCAGGAAAGAACATGCTGTTTGCAAGTGCCCCCAGATGAAAGTAATGTATCTTTAATCTTTCCAGAGCAGAACCTCAAAAAGAGATACTAACATTTTCCCCAAATGTTTATTCCGAATATGACAGATTCACAGTCAGAGAGCGAGGCTTCTCCTGTGAAACGGCCACGACTAGTGGAGGACAGTAATGACAGGCCTGAGGAAACCAGTCGATCCAAACAGAAGAGCAGACGCAGGTGCTTCCAGTGCCAAACAAAACTGGAGCTAGTACAGCAGGAACTGGGATCATGTCGCTGTGGTAAGTACCGATTGTCGAGACGGTTAAAATTAAGCTTTCAAACAGCATGAGGATAGGTATCATTGACGGGACAGAAAAATGTAGCAGTCCTATTCAGCAGACCTTTTAAAGGTAAATTTGAGAGAGAGGATCTAGCTTTTGTTGGTGGCAAAAGTTACAGATAATATTGCCAGACCAGTTTCCAATACTAATTTGTCTTGTGTAGAGCCTTCTGTCAAAGAATTTCAAACCAGTTAAAACATTAATGAATGCAGCTTCATAACTCTCTGTCAGGTATATAAATGTTATGCCCATTTTATGCTGAAGCACAGAGAAGGTTAGTTGACTTGCTGAAGATCATACAAAAGTCTTCTGCAGATCCTGGAGCAGAAACACAGGTCTTCCTCTGTCCTGTGTGTAAATTAAAAGGCAATCCTTTCTCCCCATATAAGAATCGTATCTTTAGATGGATCTGTAACTTTCCAAAAGAGTCCCTTCCTCTGTGCTGCCCATTTCTGTGTTTGACGTCAACCCAAAAGAGACTTTTCCAAAAGTTGAGGAAATGGTTCAGCTATTTCAGTATTTGATGGGGGAAAGAAGATGCTATTGCCTTAGCTGACAATCCATTTGTCTCATTCAGACAACTTTAAGGTGATTGGACTTTGGAACTTGTAATATTACACATAAATGGATTTGGGGTTTTTTTTTTGGAAGAATGAGGAATGGGGTAGACACCATGGAGAGAAATTAATGTCTCAACCACAAAAATACAATAGTGTTTGTTGTAATCAATTTGCAATACACTCATTACACTTTGTTAGAACAAACACCTGGTAATTTTATCCGCATCATCATTTTTCATGACACAACCATATATTAAGCAAGTGTGTGCTTCCCGCATATCATGCTGCCTAATCCTGTTGATATTCCTTCTTTTGGTGAAGTCTGTTTAGCTGTTTTACTACATAGAACTGAAGGGAAGTATTGTTCAAACTACTTCTAATACACGGAACTAAGAGGAAGTATTGTCCAAACTGGTTATGCAGGCATAGTTAGGGGGTCCTATCGTCAATGTGAAATGTCTGATGAAAATAAGTGCTACAAAGACAGCCATGTACAGGCTAGACTTCCGGTAAGGATGAAACATGTTTAACTCTCTGGTAGTTGATATTAAACATAGATGTATACAAGAACTATGTCGAGAATCAAACAGGCCACTAACAGGTTATAAACTCAAAGTTGTGATGTAGAGGCATTACTAGAAGCTGATTGAAAACTCAATTCTGGATGTGCACAGTAAAGCATCTGGTGAGATTTCAACAAATTAATGTAACCCTGTTCTCTGTGACGGGGCTTGGTACATTTTCTCTTCCCAATATGCAGAAGGTGCTTCTCTTAGGTTGCATTATTCAGTTTGAATGAAGGAGCTTGTAAATGCCTCTCTCTCTCTCTCTCACACACACACGACAAGAGAATTTTTTGTGTGTGTGTGTGTATATATATCTCTATATAAAGTGGACTCTTGTAACTTTAGTAGCTCAGCGATTTTTGCTGTATTCTGCAAATTCTCAACTTTCATTTAAAAATAAGCTCTCATATGACGATACGGCCATCACAGTGGTAATCAGCATACGGTTGCCCTGTCACTGCTAGTTGGTAGACGTCTTTCCACGCAAACAGCAGCACCTTCGATGTGGAAATGTGCACCTCCCCCACTATCTACGCCTCAGTGGTGATTTTATTGTCCAAGTGCCTTTTCACTCACTGGTTAAACGGAAGAGGCAATTAGAGGCCAAGATAAATATTGCAAGATAAGCAGCAATGAAGTTAAAAATCATTTTGTTTTGTTTTTTGAAAGTCCCTCCCTAAATTAGTAGTAGCTTCAGGTTATTAAAATTGAAAAGCACTTAAATCAAAGGCCTGGTCTACATAGATTTTGAACCAGTATAACTCTTTCAGGTAGGGATATAGGTTTTTAATGAAACAGTAACACTGGCATGATCCTGAGTGTAGATAAACTATATCAATTTTAAAGTGCTTTTTGCATCATTTATTCACTGTTCTGTATGCAAATAGCTAAGGAGATGATTTCAGGTTCTCATGAGGTAGGGCCATAGTACACCATGCATTTTTAGTGCCAAAGGGGGAGCTGTGTTAGACTAGTTCAGCAAAACAAACAAGGAGTCCTGTGGCACTTTTCCAGACTAACACATTTATTTATCTCATAAGCTTTGGTGGGAGAAAATTCCACTTCATCAGACACTTGAAGATGGAGAAGGCTGAATGCCTTCATCTGTACTCTTCAAGCATCTGACGAGGTAGGATTTCTCCCACCAAAGCTCATGCAATAAATAAATCTTAGTCTTTAGAAGTGCCACAGGACTCCTTGTTTGTCATGGATTTTTAGTTGTTTTCAACTGGATATATATATATAACTTTATAGAAATGTTTCTACTAGTTTTAGGGTTAATAGCTTGTTTACAAAACCTAAATTTGGGGCCAAATTGTTCCTGTAGAATAAGCCAGGAAATGAAAAGTCCATACAGCACTGCGGCACATTCTGTGCAGTTTACAGGATATTGTATTAATAGCATAAATACATTTAGTTTAGGCATTCAGCAAGAGAAACAGGAATAGAGAATGCTAATACTGTGTGTTCACTGTGATCAAGCAAACAGTACTGTAAGAAGCTCAGCTGGTAAACAGCTTGGCTTTAACTATGCAATCATAGTCTTTTACTTAGTAAATAATACCTGTATTATAAATAATATGTGATGTGTTGGCATAAAAGTTATATTTGGATGAGTTTGGGATGGTCACATTACAAATACTCCCTTCAGATCGCTCCAGACCGATAAACCCCTCTATTCTTTTACTCATCAACATGTATCGGTCACAATTAGAGACGGTGATTTTAGAAAATGTCATAGTTATGTTTATTATTTTTTGTCTTATTCCTCTACCTGTAAAGTCAGGTTGCTTTAGCCAGGATGAAAAAACTAGAGTGGTAGAAAAAAATAAAACAAATAATTTAAAGTAATCATGATTGCCATTTTGCAAGCAGTCAAAACTAAACATAAATGCTGGGTGTTTCAATGGAAAGCCAGGAATACAAAGTCTCTTCTAGGATAAAAGAAAGGTTTGTGTCCTTGGGGGGTGGGGGGCTGCAGGATACAAAACCTTAAACTTGACCCTGGTCCAGAACTAGTGTGAGTTCTGGATCTTATATCTTTGTAATTTTAAATCCCTGGGTCCTTTGTTCTTAAAAAGTGTTTGGAAGCTCCTCAAAGTTTTGTTATTTCCAGTGTATGATAATTTTGGGCAGAAAGTAAGTGATATAGATAGTCAAAAGTATAAACAGTGCAATTTTTCTCGGCTGCAGAAAAAATGGGAATTTATTGCATGGATCTTTTGATATGTATAAAGCTCCTTTGGCCACTGACCACAATATTTGCATTGTCTGAGCTTGCACATTGGGTTGTTGCCTGAGTTAAAAGCCACTGGAAATTATCGACAGTACATTCCAGTAATTTTTGTAGCCTTGATGCTCATCCTAATAAGTTATTGCTATTCTAAGAAGTGCATAGGGTAACACCAGTAATGGAAGACGTTGTACATATTGGATGTTGATTAAAATAGAAAAATGTGCAGAATAACCGTATCACATTAATACAGTGTGGCTTTGGGCCTGGCTTGTGTACACAGGGGGACCAACAACTTCAGATTTCTTCACAATTCTTAGGAAGCAAATTAGGAGTTTTTACTGAGCGGTTATGACAACTTCGTGTTTTTGCCCTACCGTTCCAATGAAATAAACCAACCAAAGAGAAGAATATCCTCATTGTTTTCTTTGGAAAGTTAACTCAGGTTTTTGAAGA
Organism: Pelusios castaneus; assembly: GCA_007922175.1. Lineage (NCBI taxonomy): Eukaryota > Metazoa > Chordata > Testudines > Pelomedusidae > Pelusios > Pelusios castaneus. Next base: position 7,681,083 of record ML685848.1, on the reverse strand, counting down.
AAAAGTTTTCTCTTCCTCCTTGGGTGGGAGTTCTTTTCACAGCCACATGAGATGGGAAGAGAGGATGTTCCGTTGCTCAGCTGATGGAGAACTGGGTTGGATGACAACTTTCTGTTGAATTTAATTCCATAACATTGGGCCGTTGTCAGATTAACAGATTTTAAGATGCAGCTCAGCACAGAACTCTTTTCCAAGAAAAATCATGGACTTGTTGCTTTCAAAGTCAATCCATGTACAGAATGATCAAAAACTAGGCAACCGTATTATCTGTTCCTGCTCCAAAGCTGTAGTTGTGAGACTTGGGACTCTCCATAAAGTTTTATTTCCACAGCTGGTGATACTGTGCCAAAAACAAAGGGTACAGTCTCCCAAGGCAGCTTAACGTCTCTTCAGCGATTACAAGTTGCCTTTCTCCCCTACAGTCTCCTCCCCCCGCACTAGAATTAATACTAAACAGGAGAGATGTGTAACTGAAATATGCATGCTTCTTCTTTGAATTTGGGTGTCTTTTATTTTGTTGCCAATCTTTCTTTCAAGAGAGTTCTCTCCAAATGTCTGCTTTTCTCTGGCGGGGGTAGCATTAACAATGAACAAAAGACAGGTCCCCCAAAATTAGGTGCCTATGCTATTACTTTTGTTGTTGCTCCATTTCCACTCTCTTAACCCATGTGCTGGGAAGAGGATTTGTAATGTTTGCATCAGGCATTGATTCATTAAGTCTGGTCTACTGCCTCCAGCAGCTTTATTTGCATGCAATTTCTGATGCAATCCCTCCTGCTATTGTGCGTCATGCAGTGAGAAGTCAGATGAGCTGTATGGGAAGTTTGGATCTTCCCCATCTACCTTGAAGTTCTGCAGCAAGTAGTGTCTATTTCTGAATATTTTGTCCAGCAAATGATTGTGTAGAAGCTCATTAGATAACACTGTGTGCTATGCAAATACCTCTGTGACCCATCGTTGGGTGCTGATTTCACAAATGTATCTGCTTTCTTAGTCTGCCATATTCAGGAATTTCAGTGCTCCGAATACTACTGTTGAGGTGTTTACATTCTGAACAATGCATGGCTTCACCTTCAGCTATTTCTGGTAATTTGAAAATGCTTGTAAAAACACAGTTGTTGCATTAGTTTAGAGCTTATGTGGACTTTCTGAGCAGTGTCATCTGAAATTCATATCCAGAGCTTACATCATCCTTGTTTGATAGTTGCCAAGTTCTGACGGTACAATCCTTCAAGGCTCTTGCACCACTCTGGGTGTAATCCCTGGCCTGCAGGACAAAACACTTCAGAGAACTGGGGCCAGACTTGCACTTTATACTTTAGAAAAGACATCTGAGATCTTCTGGAACCTGCTCCATTGCTATAATTGCCTCTCAGATAGCATATATACATAGAAAGGCACCATTGTGAATCCCATTTCATTGACACTACAAGGAACTTCTGACAAATTTAACATTGCTGTAGGGCTTTAGGGGGAAGAAAACAAAACAATTTACTACTTAGAAGGGAATCCCAATAAAGATGCTTTAAGCTCAAACACAACATTTCTCAGCTGTAGGAAGATTGTTTTTATGTATTCACAACCCCTTTTTCTTTCCCTTTCCCTCTGAACAGCTTATTAACTGCTGACAAAAAATTCATATCTCATAAATAATGCTTAAGAGCCATTGCTATATAAATGGAATGTGTTATGAATTGTGATGGGCCTTTTTGTAGCATTCTGTGCCTAAAGCAGGAAGAACAGAGGATGTCATTTTCATTAATTTCTAATGAGGTGCCAATTAAAGGCAAGGAAGGCGCTCAGAAGGGAAGAGTTGCAGAGCTCCCCTGAATCCTCTACCCTGGGGCTGTCATATGAACACACTGCCAAGCTTTCTCTGAAAATTCCATTAAATTACAATCTCATCTGGAGCACACACAGACAAACCCAGCTTCCCTTTGATCTTCAAAAGAGCAATTTGTAAGATGAGTTCTGAGCCTTCTCACACAGTGAACTGGGAGAGGTGATAGGAATTGTTAATTGCCAGTGCACTTTGCAGGCTTCAGTGAGGAGAAATTTGAAAATGAATTCTCATTCTGTGCTTCTCTGACTGGATAACCTTTAAATCAACAATATCGGAGTAACACCAGTTTCCGGCGAAACCTTTCTAGAAGCCAATTACACCAGGCATGTGTTCAGACAGATGATTCTAGCATTGTGTGAATCCTTCAATGGTTCAGTTTCCCATGATGGATAATGATTGAATAAAAATACCGTTATTTAATATCTGGTTCAGTGGGCAAGCAGCTATTACTTTAGGAACCTTATTTCCTAAAGTGTATTTTAATCTAAGCTTTCTGCCAAGGCTGTAAGCAACACAGAATTGAGCAGTGGGTCATGTTTGCTTTGCAAATCAAACTGCCAGTTCATAAGAGTGGGGAGCAAGGTTACCAACCACAAGTAAACTTGTTAATTATCCATTTTAAAATTAGAGACAATAATGTTGTTAGCAAAAATAGCAATATCAGGTTGAGAGTTCTTTCTTTTTCCTGTGTAGACTTCCCCGTTGATTATCTGTAGGATGAATTCACAGGTTTACATTAACGATTATATAAGGTACGTGGCCATTAATTGAAGCTGTACACGATGTCAAAAATACACTAAAATTATAAGAGTCTGAATCATGGAAGCTGTTTGCATAGAAAATACGGCTTAATTTTCTGACCAACAGTATTTCTCTGTACAGCTGATGAATATTTACAACTAGTAAATTGGTTAGTCACTAAAAATTGATTCCTAGTATCACTTGATTTTTAAAGCCAAACTTTAAAAGCCTGTCAAGGTCTTTGTTAACAGTGTTGGATTTATAGTGGCTTTCTGGGAGTGGTGTAAAATCACCGAAAACTATAAGCTAAGCTTCTCTCCTCTGTACTAAAAATTTCTTACAAGACTTATGAAGATGGCTTATGGGACTGGCAATAATGGGATTTCACCTCTGTCACCATTTCAAATCCATCTCTGGTCAGCAGTGACAGAAAAATTACTGCCATCTGTTTGCTGTTCAGTGGTCCCTGTGTGAAATGAGTTAATATTCTTAGTTCAGTTCCTAAAAGACATACATGTTGGTATCCCAGCTCCCACCCCAGTAAATGTTTTTAATTGGTATTCTGGTAGCAGTCAGGGCTGAAACTGAGATTAAATAATGTGCCACTGAAACTGTGCTTCCCTTTAGTCCCAAGCGGTGGTCCCTCAGATTCTCTCTGCTGTTGCCTAGGCAATATCTTTTCTGTTGATAGGGGCCTTTAGTCTCCCTGACTGTCATTCCAGAACCTCGCCTTAAAAATGGGGCAAAGGGATGGAAGAAGAGTGAAAACTTTCCATTTAAGGCCCAATCTATGCTTAAAAATAACCACGAGTAAGCATTATGGTGAAACAGAATTGTAGAGCAGTCACATAGAAGTAATTTTCTCATTTGTGTGGACAGAAAAGACATGCTATAACTGTTAATAATCAGTATCTAGAGAAAAATATGGCTCCTTCTAATGGTTATGTGGTACATGTTTTTTCTGACCTCACAGATGAGAGAAAATACCTTTTAAAATATTCTTGGGCTATAATAGTTTCACTGTGTTTAAGCAATGATTTTTGTAGTGTACTTGGGACAACAAGGCAAATATTGTATTCTGCTATATCTATATAACTAAACCACAGTTGTATATATGCACGGAGGGATGTGGTCGCAGCTCCTGTGCGCGCATATAACTGACACAGCTGTGCGCACGCAGCAGCTGAATCCACGTCCATGCCGTGCATAAGCCTGTGGAGAGCCGGCCCCCCAGCTCAGTCCAGGGGTTCGGGTGGCGGCAGAAGCTCTGCCGGAGCTTCTGCCGTCCCCCATCCCCCAGCTGCTCCTGCCATTCTTCAATTTGCGATTCTTTAGAGAATCGGGGGTTTACTGGTACAAGCAGAATGCAAACTGGCCTGAAGAATGAGTTCTCTGTAGAGACTCAGCTATGACTTCCAAAGTCAATCTCTGATGGCAAAAGCTAAATGTACTTAGCCTTTCAAGTACAGTTTTTTTTTCTGTGTGGCACTGACAGATTAAAGTCTGTCCGGTCTTCAGCTGGGAAGATGATCACTGACTTCTGGTTTTAGAAAAGTAGGGTTTTAAAAGTTAGGAAAGTAGAAGGCACATCACCCTTCAAAAAACAACCAAACAAAAAAAAATGCACATCAGTTTTGCTTTTGACACTGCTGGATGTAGACTCATAGGCTATGTCTACACTGGCAAGTTAGTTCGAATTAAGGAGGCTTAATTCGAACTAACTAAAGCCATGGCTACACTAAGCTTTAATTAGTTTGAATTAAGGGCTTCCTTAATTCGAACTAATAAGTTCGAATAGGGTATTCGAACTAAAGGGTTAATTCAAACTAACTAGTTCAAATTAACCAATGTGGCCATGTTAATTTGAACTAATTTCTTAGTTTGAACTAACCGGCCATTGAAATGAATGGGGATCGCTAATTCAAACTAAGCTTTCCTCATTCGAATTAAGCTAATTTGAACTAACTAAAATTAGTTCGAACTAAGTAATTTGAACTAATTTTAGCAAGTGTAGACGTAGCCATAGACTTTAAGGTCAGAAGGGACCAGTACGATCATCTAGTCTGACCTCCTGCACGATGCAGGCCTCAAGACTTCACCCACCCACTCCAGCAATAGGCCACCAACCTATGACTGAGTTATTTACCTCCTTAAATCATGATTTAAGGACTTCAAGATACAGAGAATTCACTGGTAGGTGAGCCGTGCCCTGTGCTACAGAAGAAGGCGAAAAACCCCCAGAGCCCAGGCCAATCAGCCCTGGGGAAAATTCCTTCCCAACCCCAAATATGACGATCAGTTAAACCCTGAGCACGTGAGCAAGACTCAAAAGCCAGTTACCCAAGAAACAATTCTGTGTAATAACTCAGAACCCACCCCATGTACTCTCCCCTCTTAGGCCACTTGTATGATGTAATTATGAATCTGTCCACTTTTTGTTTCACAAACTCTCACTCTTGTCTAGCAGAATGGGAAAATGGGAAATCTGCATTACCCATTTTAAACTCAGGGCTAAAAGAATGTGTGTTTAGCCCCAAACTAAACCAATAGAGTCATGTATGCAACCCTGTGCAAACTTCTTGAGGGGATGCTACAACAATAGAAAAACAAACATCTTTCTAATGGCCTGTTTAAGGCTTTTCTCACAGCGTACTAGTGTCATTGAAAGAGGAAATAGGAAATATGCATATAGAATAAAAGATCATAACATGATATTGGTAAAAAGGCCAGGACTTGTATTTTATCTGCCTAGCAGGAAAGATAACACAGTGAGCTTGAACACAGGAAACGGAGGTGAGACCCCCAAATTTCAGCTCTGATTTAGAATCCTTTTGTGGCTTTAAGGAAGTCATTTGCCCAGTCTGAGTCATTTGCCTTCTCTGAAAAAATGAGGGCTTCTAGGCCCAGTGCTTCAGAAATGGGAGTCCTGGATCCTAAACTTGGAGGCTCCCAGGGGCTTCTACATTCCCCATTCCTTGTCGGTCCACTAGGGCTGATGGATTGTCAGGCGTCTAGAAGCCTTGGAAGCCATTGTTCAGCATGGAGCCTCAGAGATTGGGCTCACGCATCTGTGTGATCTTGGTCTTATGTGTCATAGCCTGAACCTGCTAGAGCTGGAAGTCCTTTGTAAACTCAACTTGCTTCCCAGGGAGGAAAAGAAAGTAAGTGACCTTACATCACTCTTCAAAGCTCTTTTGCATACCTTTTATAGCACAAGTGGGTTTCTGAATGGAACACCATACAGCTGCCTTCTGCCAGAAGATAGGGGTTACTATGACATGGATCCTGAGGGGAAGACTTGTAGAAGGCAGGAGGGAAAATCTAAGGGACACTTGGATTCCCGTAAGCAGGAGAGGGAACAGAACATAAAATAGATTATATTGTTTTCAGGCTAAATGTAGAGCTTTTTGTCTCAAAAAGATTGGTCAGCACCTATACTGTCAGGGGATTAATCAATTTACAGCAACAGATGTAGACAGCTATTTAAATCCAGGGCATAAATAATCTAATTGAGAAAATGTGTTGCAAGTTAAAGCATGGGAGCCATGTTAGGTGTGGGAAGGTTTGAGGTTGAAATATATGAAGGAGCCAGGTAAATGTTCTGGCATTTATGCAGTTTGCATAGCACCTCAGCATGGTATCTTTGTCACGATTTATTCTGGCTCTTTCTTAGCAGCTTTACCTGATTTGCATTTTTATTGGGCTGAAAAAACCCAGAAGGTACACATTCTTTATCAGATCACCTAGTATTGCTTGCTTGTTTTAATTAAATTATTGGCTACACTTTGGCTTTTAATTAAATTCTCAACTTTTGGGAGGAGTTTGTTAGTATAGATTCACTTGGTGTGCAGAGAAGTATGAATACTAAACCAGTGTCACTGCAAAGTATGAAATGTTCTGCACCAAGGAAAACTTACAAACCAAGGCCCCAGCACAGATGCTGGGGTAGCTGTATCCCATCCACTTTAATTGTCATAGACAATTTTTAACAAATTCAGGCTAATACTCAAGACTCAAAGCCTTGGGCACATAGTGACTGTTCCTGCATATGGGGCACAGACCCCTGAAATATTAAAGCTTTACCAATTCACAGTCACATTAAGGGCAGAAAGGACCACTAGATAATCTCTTGACATCCAGCATTTCACAGGCCACTAACACCATCCAACAACCAAAATTAGAACAGAGTATTAGGGCTCCCAGAAGACTAAACAATTATGTGCCACAGGCAGAGGACAGGAGGATCATGGTGCACCAGTGCCCAAGACCCCTGCATGTAAGGGAAATAAATAAGTGAGATACATGCCAGAATTATCTGGGAGACCTTCATCCACATGCTGCAGAGGAAGGTGAAAAGCACCAGGGGTTTACCCCAATCTGACATTAGAGAAAATTCCTTCCCAATGCCAGTTGATCCATATACCCAGGTCTTTCTCCTCCTCTCTTGCTCCCAACTGTTGATATAGCAGAAATTCCCATAAGACCTAACCTAAATGCATGACCTTGCATTTCATACTATTGAATTTCATTCCATTTGTATCACTTCAGTGTTCAACGTCATCCAGATGATCCAGTATAATATTCCAATCTTCCTCTGTATTGCCGATGCCATCCAACTTTGTATCATCAGCAAATTTCATTAGTACGCTGGCTTTGTGTGCCAAGGTCATTAATAAAAATATTGAATAAGATTGGGCCCAAGATAGATCCTTGGGGAACTTCACTAGCAACCTCCCTCCAGTCCAGTAATTGAACTTGGATTATAACCCATTACTTTTACCCCTTCAGTCAGTTTCTTATCCATCTTACAATTCTTGTACTGATCTCGACCGTTCTTGATTTGCCTAATAATAATATTGTGACACCTGTCAAATGTTTTACTAAAGTCCAAGTATATTAGTTCTATTGCATTCCCTCATCTAAAAAAATCAGTTATTTTCTCAAATAACTGGCATGACTTATTTCCAGTAAACTCATTCTGTATTACATCCCCTTTACTATTTGCCTCTATGAAATTAATTATTTTTCCTTCACAATTTTTTCTAAACCTTTGCATGTTACTGAGGTCAGAGTAACACATTTGTAATTCTCCTGATCACCTTCCCCGCCCCCCCCCTTTCTTAAGTATAGATACAACATTAATTTTTTTTCAGTTAAATGGCACTATCAACAGACTGATTTATTACAAATCCTTGCTATCAGATTAGCAATCTCATGTGCCAGTTCTTTCAGTATCCTGGGATGGAAATTATTTGGTTCCCTGATCTGTGTGTATTCAGCTCTTTATGGTTTTCTCCCACCTCACTTCTGGTATTTTCCATTTCCATTAGCCATCCTGCCTTCATGCACATTTTCCATGATATCATCTTTATTGAAATCCGAAGCAAAGTATTTATTTACTATTTGGACTATATCTACATTATCTTTAATCTCCAACCACACTGCATAGTGGCCCAAGCTCATCCTTCCTTATTCTTTTTTTATTTATACAGCTGAAAAATCTTTTATTTGTTTAATTTCCTTGGCAGAAGCTAACAGCTTGACTTTTAGCAATTCTCACTTTATTCCTACTTTTTTTTTTAAAACCTTCACAGTGTACCTTTCTTTGCATCTCATCCCCTTTTTCCATTCATGATTGGCTCTCTGCTTACTCCTTATAAACTTTTTGAGGTGGTCATTCATCCAGCTAGGTCTGAAGCCTTTCTTTACAAATTTTTCCCTTGTTTGTGATGCACATTTCAGTGGAGCCCTGAAAATTTGCTTTATATTTGTGGATATCCATCCACATCCATTTGCAGACCATTTTTATGGATCATGGTTTGGATGGTCACGAAGGTCATGGATTGACTTTTCGGGACTGCTGTGACTTCTGAGGCAGGGCTAGAGCCCCAGGTCCACCGGAATAGCTTCTAAGTGATAGGCAGAGCTGAACACTTGTTAGGCGGCGGGGGGGTGCCAACTGGTGTAGGCGGCGGGTAACTGGCTGCAAACAGCTAATAGGCAGAGGGGATATGGATGCATCTAAAAAAGAGGACAGTTTGTGGGTCAGACAGACATTTATTCATACGGATACGAATCTGAATATTTGTATCAGCACATGGCTCTACATTTTAGATCATCTTTGTAGAGCTGATTTGAAGAAATTCCAAGCCTCTTCTGCACTTAAGTCTTCGAGCTCTTTCGTCTAGTTGACTTCTTTAACAATTTTCTTTAATTTTCCAAAGTGTCTGCCCATCTGAAATAAAAAAATCATATTGATGCCCTGGTTACTGGTGTGGTAATCTTGGGGGAGGGGTAATACCATAGGAAGTGAGTTGGCAAAATGCCAGGAGAGCCAATAGAAACAGAGTATAAGGTTTTGAATTGGAAGCATTAGCCCTTCATGTTTCCTGTTTGCTTGGGGGAAGAAGTCCTGGAAGGACCAGTATGGGGCCCAGGGAGCCATGCATGGAGAATCCAGCAACATCCATGTTTAAGAAGAAATTAAATATTTATCTATCTATGCATGAGTAGAGTAGGAAATATTTAGCTAGATGCATTGATTGTTTCTTCGTTTTGTTTTTTTCTTTTTTTAGACTTCTCTGTGCCTAGCAAAACGGAGTCCTGTGGCACTTTTAAAGACTAACAGATTTATTTATCGCATGAGCTTTCGTGGGAGAAAAATCACACTTGGTCAGACGCTTTGAAGATGGGAAACTTACAAAATGGGAGGAAATTAATATAATAAATTAAAGGCGTTTAATTTCCTCCCATTCTGTAAATTTCCTATCCTCAAAGCATCTGACCAAGCGGGATTTTCTCCCACGAAAGCTCATGCGATAAATAAATCTGTAGTCTTTAAAAGTGCCACAGGACTCCGTTTTTCGGCAATAGACTAACATGGCTATCCCTTTGGATTTTGTTTAGCGGGTGTCCACAAATCTTACCTTTACACTTCCTCTCTCCTCTCCTGCATTTTACCTTCAAATCTTCATTTGAATTTCATCACGATCTCCAGCTGCATCTCTAATCCTTGAATCTTCTTCTGCCATGAGCTCTATCAGGCAACATTGCTTCCATGAGATACCTATTCAAGGGTGAGGTACATCCCAGAGCTTCTGCATGTTGACATCTTTGCCTTCTTTCCACCTGCCTCAGAAGCCATCATGGTTGTCTTCTCCTAGACACTATTCCTATTTCTTTTTTTTAAAAAAAAAAAAAAGAGAGAAAGAAAGGGAAGGGAAGGAGTGGAAAAAAATTCCCCACCCCTCCCAGCTCTGACTTAGAAACTCCACCGTCAGCTATCTGTTCATTGCGCAATTGTGATATGATGATCTATTTTAATGGTTCATCACTACCAGTATGCCTGGTAATCCAGACACCATTTCCTTGCGTTAAAAGTTGAGCCTCTGTGCAGCCAGTGCATCTCCCCCCCCCCCCCCCCCCCCATTCACTTGTGAATACTCTCACCTGTGTTTGCAGTATGGACTGCTCACAGTTGCAAGACAGAGGGTAGGAGCAGTTCAGGGTCAGAGGTGGTACAGGTGAACAGCCGGTGGCAGGCACTGACTGGAACAGCCAAATCTTTAGACTAGTATTAATGTCAAAGACAGAGGTCTGTTGGTCTGTCCACACGACTTTTGTCCTTGTGCACAAGATTAGGATTGCATGCTTAGTAAGTTTGTGGATGACACCAAGCTGGGGGGAATGGTAGACACGCTGGAGGGCAGGGACAGGATTCAGGGAGACTTAGACAAATTGGAACACTGGGCCAAAAGAAATCTCATGAGATTCAACAAGGACAAGTGCAAAGTCCTGCTCTTAGGACGGAAAAATCCCATGCACTGCTACAGGCTGGGGACCGATCGGCCAAGTAGCAGCACTGTAGAAAAGGACCTGGGGGTTATGGTGGACGGGAAGCTGGATATGAGCCAACAGTATGCCCTTGTTGCCAAAAAGGCCAATGGCATATTGGGCTGCATCAGTAGGAGTGTTGCCAGGAGATCGAGGGATGTGATTATTCCTCTCTATTCAGCACTAGTGAGGCCTCATCTGGAATACTGTGTCCAGTTTTGGACTCCCCACTACAGAAAGGATGTGGACAAATTAGAAAGAGTCCAGTGGAGGGCAACGAAAATGATTAGGGGGCTGGAGCACATGACTTACGAGGAAAGACTGAAGGAACTAGGCTTATTTAGTCTACAGAAGAGAAAACTGAGGGGGGATTTGATAGCAACCTTCAGCTACTTGAAGTGGTGCTCCAAAGAGGAGGGAGCTAGGCTGTTCTCAGTAGTAAAAGAGGACAGAACAAGGAGCAATGGTTTCAAGTTGCAGCTGTGGAGGTCAAGGTTGGATATTAGGAAAAACTTCCTCACTAGGAGGGTGGTGAAGTATTGGAATGGGTTGCCTAAGGAGGTGGTGGAATCTCCGTCTTTGGAGATATTTACGGTCCAATGAGACAAAACCCTGGCTGGGATGATTTAGTGGGAGTGGACCTGCTTTTAGCAGGGGGCTGGACTAGCTGACCTCATGAGTAGAGCCCTGCAGATCCGCGGATACCCGCTTCTTATCTGCGGATATCCACATCCACGGGTGCAAATGCTGATATCCGCAGACCTGTTGCTGCGGATTGCAGCTCAGGCATGGATACTATTTTTATCTGGTCACTCCTGTACAGGCAGAGAGCACCATTGCTCCACCCAGAACATCCGACTGGTTAGCTGCAGCCCTGACTGAATCCAGGGACCAGTCCAGATGGAGTAACAGTTGCTCCCCCTCCCACATCCCCCACTGCCGGCCACTCCTCCCAGCACCAAACAGCTGAGTGACCTCAGCAGCCCCCATTTCATATGGCCAGCCCCAGCAGAATAAGAGTTGCTCAGATCTGGGCTAGCCGGGGCTCTAAACAGCATCGGGCTTTTATTGCTTACCCGGGTCTTGGGTCCCGCCCTCTTCAGTCTCTGACTCCAGACTGTGAGAGCCAGAGCCCAGCCTCTCAGAGCTGGTGTTGTTTCAGTGGCCAATCCCCACCTCCACTGGTCAGCTGAGAAACTGCAGCAGCCCAGACTTCCCAGCCCAGGCAGAATAACAGTTGCTCAGATCGGAGCCAGCGAAGGCTCTGAAAAACACTGGGAGCTGCTGGCAACTCTCTCCCCTCTCAGCTGTTTCTCGGGCTCCCTGAACCTAGCTCATCAGAGCCCACACACATCAGCTGATGATGGGCTGCTGCTTCCCCCCTTCTCTGGCTGCCAGCCTCCCAATCTGATCGCTCAGCTGAATGAATTACCTTGCCCATGCTGAACAGTTGAGTGACCTGATCTTCACTCTAGTAGGTGGAATAACCAGATGATCAGGGCCAGCAGGGATCTGAACAAACAGTATTGGGAGCTGCTAGCTAGTGCCGCCCTCCCTGTCCCCTTCCTCGGGCGCTGTGTGAGGCAGCTGCTGCTCTCTAACAATCCAGGAACTGACAGGCAGCTGCCCCAGAAGAAACCACAGAGGTTGCACCAGGATCCTTAGGACTCTCTATAATGTTGTTTAAAATAAAAACAGTGTTTGCACATTTACTAAGCCCCTGCTTTTAAGCTGTTACATTACAGAGCACACATAGGCAGGAACACAAAACAGAAGCACAGTGTAATGATGAGGAGTTGAGCAGAACTGCTGCAAGGTGGGGGTGGGGTTGTTGCAGATACCCACAAAACATGGAGATGCGGATTGCGGATCGGATACGTGCTTACGTGTCTCGGATATGGATTGGTTGCGGATTCACATTTTTGTATCCGCACAGGGCTCTACTCATGAGGTCCCTTCTAGCCCTAAAATTCTATGATTAAAAGACTACGTAAGTCGTTGCTGTTGCAAAAGCATGATGAATCCTGTTCTTGCAAATCTTCTCTGGCCAGCTATTTGGATCACTTCTTCTGTATCCTGGATTCTGTAGCCTCCTTCAAAGGTAGAAATGAGAGTAGAGATGCACACAATATGTTAGAAATGCTGACTCAGCAAACATTGGGATGTAGGCATCCTTGTGGTTGACAAAAGGATGGCACTGAGCCCTTCTGAACTTAGTAACAAAATGTTACAGGTTTCTCAAAAAGACAAGAGCCCTTTACATACTTAATTCAGCTGTGGCCCTTTAATTTTGAACATGATTTCCCTCAGTAAGTTATTCATGCCTTGAAGCTGATTAGCTGTCCACTGCTGCAGCTGATACTCAACCCCTGCTGGTAGCTGGAGCTGCTGTGATCAGTGTTGAAGATTTTAATTTAATACTGGTATTTTGTATGTATTTTAACCAGTTTTTAACCTCTTTGCTTTATCACCTACATGAGTCCTTGGAGATTTTTAAAAAAAATTATTCTCCCTTTTCTATATTCATAAAGTATGTGGCTTAGAAAAATAAAATGCAGATTTATATAAAATTTGTATCTACTGGACTGTATCTCTGCTGCACACCCTTATTGTGTCTTTTTCAACCTAGAGGGTCTTTGAGACGGGCACTGTCTTCATACATGTTTTAGAGCATCTTGTAGAATGGACCTTGATCCCAATTCAGGCCTCGGTATTCTAATATATGAATATTAATAATAAGGGATGACTAAATATTAAAGGTAACCTCCTAACAAACTACCAATTACCGTTCAAACATCTTATGGCATCTTATTCTCAAATACAGCCGAGTAAGCTGTGTGTAGTCTATTTACCAGTTTGACATAGTAGTTGAGGATTCTTTCATACTCAGAAATAATTTCCAAAGAGCCCTGACTTTACCACTCTGTCATCCCTATGAGAATTAAATATTCTCTCTCGTGTAGATGTTTAATGGTAGAAAAGTAGTAGGTAGAAAACCTAGTAGACATCTTTTGTGCCATTGTATCTTGCAAAATACATTTTTCTCTGTGGACACATTATGTTCAAAAATGGAAATGTCTTCTTTTATTTATTCCTTGAGGTGAGGGAGTAAAATGGGAAACTTGCATAGAGCCACTTTGAAGATTTGTTAATAGAGAAGACAAGAAATTCAGTGTGTGCTCTGTTCTCACATGGTATAAATTCTCTGTGCACAGTTTACATCACATTCAATGTAAAAAAGCCAGTTCTCTGTGGAAGTGATGAGATAAGATAAATAGGAAAGTGGATCTGAAATTAGCACCAATTGGGGTACAAGGTGGTTTGTTTGCAGATCTGTAGTGCAAATCTGTGTCTCTTAAATGCTCCCTAAAGCAGCTCCCAGTCTTACTGTCTTCAAGAAAATAGACAAAAGACACTTTGAAACACAGGCTATACGTGACTAAACTTGGAAATGCAAAGTTCCTACTTCGGAGTCTATAAAGGATTCCTGTGGAATCCTTAACCGTACCTGTTCAGTGGCTACTACAGGATTAAGGTGATATCCTTCCTCTTTTGTGTGGAAGTGCTCCCATTCATTCCTTCGGCAGTCTTGCACTACTGATGGCTTTTTGCTTCTTTGAACGCTTGTGTACATGGCCTCAGGCCCTATTTGTGCAAGAACAAGGGAGACAGCAAGTCAGAAGGGAAATATGCTTCTTTCCTGCTAGCCTCTTTTCCTCTCTCTCACTCTCTTCCATACTCTCCTGGGAAGCAGAAGATGTATTTTCTAACCAGTGTTAGGATTGGAACATGAATCAACAGCACCTCCTTACTATCCTGAGGCTCCGAGGCATAAACTTCTACTTTGCATCATACATGTCCTGGAATAATATGTTAGCCATGTGAATTCAAGATGAGCCTTGTTTGCCGGCAGCCCGTTGGTGCTCCAGTACTAAATCGGAGTGGGAAGTCTCAGAGAAACATTCTGATAACATCTTGCACTTTCTGTTGTCTTCCCCTTCTCCTGTGGATTTCAGTTCAGTTATCACCTTTCCGGTAGCATCTTGAAAAGAACATCTTTAAAAAGACAGGGAATGTGATCACTGGAGACTCTGGAATAAACAAGGTCACCAGAACACTTGTGCCCATCTAGTGCTGTTTCTGGACATATGCAGCTGGGTATGTGTGTGTCTGTCTATAGAAAGGTTGAATTAACCTGGGTCACTTGATAAGTTCTAAAACACTTTGCATTAATATCTAGAAACCCTAATTTTTAGCACTAAGGAGTTTTTCCCTCTTCTGCTCTTGGAATAGAAATGATAGAAGGAACATCTGTGGCAAAAACCGCCTTGGGGCATTTCCCCTGCACTTTTAAGATCTATATTAATTTGGATGAAAAGCTTTACAATAATGTGACTCATCCGCCTTCCTTGTCAGGAGGGGGCACACCCAATTCCAAACAAAAGTATTTTGAGTGCAGAAGTGTTGCTCTCTTCTCTAGTCCTTACACAGAGTCCCTGCCATTTATAAAGTTAGGGGAAAGAGGAAATTGTTTGGTTCATTTATTTCCAAAGGTCAATTGTTGGGATTTGGGTGTGTGGGTGGTTTAGGTTTTGTTTGTTTGTTAGTTTTTGGGGGCGAGGGGTGTGTTTTGTAAAATACCATTAAATATGAATATTGCTGGAGTTGTGCAATGAAAGCAGACATTACCACCACAGTGCAGTTCCTACAGAAGAGAAGAGAAAAGGTAATTATAGTTTGTGCAAGGATGGAACTGTCTGGAAGGCGAACAATAAAAGATGTCAGCAAAGAAGAATATTTTTTATACTTGAAAGTGACAGTGTATACAAACTGCATTGGGAGCTTCATTAAGCTGGATGGTAACACAATTTTGTTTGTTTCCATTGTTGGCTGCTCTCTTTGAGCAGTCTGATGGGGAGTATCAGGAATAAACTGGATCACAATGGAAACTACAGAGCAAGAGTTTATAAAGTAGTCCGTACAAGTCTCTGGAATGTTTGCTTTGTACCTTGGAAGTATTTATTCTATTTTTACTTTTCTCTTATCTGTTCCATTTTCCTTGGCTTGAAAAGCTAGCAAATTACCCTAACTTTAGGATTTCCCTAATGTTAAGTTGCTTTAATGTCAGTAATATCTTTTAAAACAAATTAAGTTCTCTTTCCCTTCGGAAGGGGAAGAAGCACTTAAACACTCTGCTATGGAGGTTACTGTTACCTTGTTTTGAATGATGTCTAATTATTCTAAACAGTGCAGCAGCATTTTGTATTCTCTGTAGGAGGTAATCTCTTTGCTGAGTATCTGCCCCTACATGCACTATACTGGGTAGCAGGCCAGTGATTTCTGGCTCTGTAGAATAGGTTTAATTTTTTTCTGAGCCATGTAAAGCCCAGGGATGGAAGAAAATGTAAACCAGATGTATTTTAGTCCTGGAACACCTGCAGCTTCTCTGCCCTGCCATAGGTTTGATGAAATAAAATAATATTAAGACCCTCCAATACGTCTCTGTGCTACAGTGGGTCAGTAGACACATTGGCAATCCAGGGATTTTTGCTGGCTGAGTATGAACTGCTAATGCATTCCAACAAAGCACTCCTGTTACAGACCTGTACTTACAAATGAGCTCTCTGACGTCCTACCTGTCTTGGTCTTTTAGCTCCCTGAGAAGTTTGAATGAATCTGTTTTACATGGTTAGAGATTTTACATATATACATTCATCTGTTCATCAAAAACTTTATTCCAGTAGAGCAAAGCTGTTGTGCAAGGTGATTACTGCAGAGGAGAAAGTGATCTCTTAAGTAGCTAGGACCAGTCCTACGCCGTTCTGAAAATGAGCACAGTGCCTGAGATTGGAAGCCTGTTTAAAGAGTTGGAATAGTGTGTTTCTGGTAACTTGTTACAAGGCATGATTCATTTTGGTCCATCTGTAGTTTCTTCAGGGCAGTTGGCTGCATTTCTAGTTAAAGAGAATTAATAGAGTCCAACACAGAGACACAGACACATAATTTCCCTGAAATAATTCCTAAATTCTATCTTTTAGAAGAACATCCCTTTGGAGAACTAGGTGAGATATGGTCTTCCTACATCTTTCCATTGAAAGCATGCCACTTACATTCATCAAAGTGCTGCAGAGCCCCCCAGTCATGTTTGATTATCACTGAGCTTGGATAATCAGATAGCATCTGACTTAAACACCTTTTTACCTCCAGCTTGCTGGGAAATTCTGTCCCCTCGTGCCAAGTTAGGACCGTGGTTCATGCATTATTAATCTGCAGGCTTGACTACTACAATTCACTATATCTGAACTTGAATGTGAATACTGTACTAAGGCACCAGACGGTACAAAATTCAGCTGCCTGTCTCCTGCAGAGTTTTGGCTCCTGTGAGTACTTACAACCCCTCCTCTAGACTTGACATTGGCTCCCAGTCCACTTCTGATATAATACAAGGCCTTGATCCTAATCTTCAAAGCAATCAGTGAATCAGATCTCAGCTACACTAGAGATTGCACCTCATCCTCATCACTGCCAAGACAGCTGTGCTCCTGTGGAATAACACAGATCACAGATCTCACACCATATCACATCAGAGTTTGGGAATAAAGATTCTCAGTTGAGGGGCTCTGACTTTGGAAACAGTTTTCAGATATCAAATGAATTCAGGGTCTTGTCCTCCTTTTAAAAGTGCTTCAAAACTGTCTTTGACAAAGCTTTTCCAGAATAAACCCTTTTTTTCCCTCCAAAAAATGCTAAGTAAAAAACTCTCAAAAAGCGAACACTCCCTTCCCCCAGCCACATCCTGTCACTCCAAGCTAAGTTTTCTATGGCCCAAAAAGGGAGAAGAGCCAGAGAATATGTGAAGTCAAATAGAGACTTTGCTATTGACTATCTTTTTTTCTTATAAACAAGGAACAAGTTCAATATTGCATTGATGAACAGAAGTACAAAATGCTATGATAAAAGAGAGCAGATATCTCAGGGCAGTTCGATTCATGCCTGCCAGCCTCTTGGAGACTGTATAGAAATCTATGGTGGCTAAGAGTATCAGATGCCTCACTGAGGTCCAGGAGGATGAAGATAAACATTTTTCTATTGTAAATGGAAAGGAGGCCATCCACCAGAGCAGCAAGTACCGTCTGCCAATGGTTCCCAGCCTTCTTGAGTAAAAGCCCCACTCGTTAATACTAGGTAAAACACGTATCCCCCTCCGCTTCACCCCTTTACCAGCCATAAACTCACAAACCCCTATAAACACATAATAATAATAATTACACTAAATTACATAATAATAATAGCTTCTAACTCAGGTAGGTATAATTTAAGCCCTTTCTGGTGGAGCTGCCACCGCATGCCCAATGCGGCCCAAGGGTAAGGGAAACAGGCGCTGGTGGGTTGGCCTGGGCTGCTCCTCTCCAGCTGGGTGCCTGGCTGGGATGCGGGCTGCTCTTCCACTCTGGCCCTAGTGGAACTGGTTGGACTAAATGACATCAATATTACTGAAGCCTCGTGGACACCCTGTAATTTTTGGTGCCCCCTGCAGGAGGTCCCACCCCCAAAGTTGGGAACTGTTGGTCTATGCCATGCTCTGGACTGGGCTGGGTCCAGAATGTGCAGTAGAAAAGTGAGACTGGAGACTCATTTTTGGCAATCTTCTATATTAGTTTGCTGGGGAAAGGAAGAGTTCGGAGTAACCAAACATGACCCTGTCTTTTACATGGCAGGGCTCACTTCTTCCCTCCCATCCTCGATAGGAGGGGGGAAGAGAAGTTGTGAAGGATGGTCAGTTGTTTTGGGGAGAGAAAAGGTGGTTTCAGGAGTTTACTTTGTCTGAAGTATTTCATGGGTATAGCACAATTGGTGCAGTATAGTTGTAGAGGAGTGGGGCATTGAATTATCTCCAGTGCATCTATAATGGCAAACGATAACTCTTATGCATAAATCTAATTGCAGGAGAAGGGGAAGGGCTAAGAAAGGAGCTGGTCTAATGCTTGTCACATTTTCAAGAGCTCATTGCCTAGCCGGTTCCACATTTCTCTGGATGCCTAAATGGGAGCAGAACTGTCTCAGAATCTGGCTCCAGTTGTATGTGCTGAACACTGCTGAAAATTTATTTCTATACACATTAGCAAAGAGTGTGTGAATAATCTTTAGTGCTTTCCACTGGAGCAGCTATTGATCCATAAAGTCTTTCTGTGTACATATCATCTGCATGCCCATTTACTGTCTGCAGACATAAATAGCTCTGTAATTTGGTTCTTCAAGCACATTGGCCTGTTTACATTTTGCAGCTATTTTAACCTCCCTGTTTCTACATTATATGCATGCACATAGTCTTTATATAGAGTTCTGCATAAACACACATGCATCCGTAGACAATATGCACTTTGGTAGGTAATTTTGCAGCACCTTCATCTCTGAGGCATCTAGGTATTTTTAGGTTCTGCTTGAACCTCTGTCAATTAGAATTTCAAATCAGCAGGAAAGTGTAAAATTTATCGCATGAGAGGTGAAGAAACGAGAACACATGGAATAGATTTCTGCACAGGAATAAATCTGTGGCTTTATCAGGCCACTTTTGAAGAGGCTCCAAGTAGAGTATCTGTGAGGAATCAAGTGTGTTATTAATTAAAATTCAGAAGTGGCATGAACTGCAATTTCTGGTGGCTTTGAACTTGTATCTTTTCATTTAGGAATAAAGCTGACAGAGGGCAGCACTAGTGTGAAGCTAGGACTGAATTTAAAATGTCAAGTGCTCTGACTTTGGTTGTGAAACTTGGCTTTGCTTCCATTTACCCACCCAGGGAATCTTCCCTTTAAAGGCTGTAGGAGGGGTTGATGTTACAGATATATGGAGAGAGGAAGGAAGTGTCAAGTTTCAGAATGGTTGGTGCATAGGGCCGCAATCCCTATGCATAACTTTGAAAATGAACAGGTTTGAGCCAGCATTTCAGGGGAGAATCTCACTTTCGCTTTGGCTACTGAATCAGCTCCAAGCATTTGTTCTACAACTTTTATAGGATTTTCCAGCCAAGTACTTTGTCAGATTATACTAATGAGGTGTTTGCAATTGTGTGAATTGAGGGATTTAGAAATACTAAAATAAAACCCTGCTAGAGTAGTTTTGGGTTTTGTATTAGTAGATGAATTTACACCTCAGCACATTTGCTGTGAAAGCTTTGAGGTAAGTCTGACAGTTTTGTTTCCTCCCAAAACTAAAGCTTAGCACTGAAAGGTGAGCCGTTATTAAAGGGTAGTTACGGCTCTTTGATCGTTTAGGCTAAGGTCTATGAGACAGGGATAGCAGTCTTGGCTGCCACTTCTACTGCAGAGTTTTTTTCTTTTGCTAGCTTTCAAGACATCCTCCTATCCCAAAGAAAGTGTTTTGTCAGGAGAGGTTTTTGGATTCCTAAACACAGGTATCAGTGTTTGGAAATATGTGTTCTTCCTTTTTATTTAGCATTCTCGTAAGTCACTGAGCTCCTCCTATGGCCATTTCTCAAGAATAAGATTTCCTGGAATTCTCCAACAGACACTACTACTGAAGGCCTGAGGTCTCCAGATCTGCTTAAAACCTATAAGAGCTAATAATCAACCCCTCCTCCTATAGCTTTCAGTTGCTGGCATGCAATGAGAGTAAAACAGCATGCTGGCTTGCAGTAACACTTCAGCATAAGGCCATGTCTCAGGACCAAACTTTCTTCCAGTAAGTTATCCTGACAAGAAAAGGAATTGAAGTGAATTAAGGCTATTTGAGAGAATTAGGAACCCGCCGAAACTCCATCCTGACTTTCACCCCAGTGAATTACAATGCCATTTATTTTAATGGTTTCTAATGTTTCACCTGCTACCTTATGTGGTTTTCACTACCTTGGTGGAAACCCTCAATAGGTGTTGTTCCATATTCCCTTCTAGTGATGTCAGCAGCTTGTGACTTAAAAGGGATTCAGCAGCATTTCACCATCACTTTCATTCAGAGTGAGAACAAGTCTGCTGTGCTCTCCCATCTTAGGTACGTAAAGCTGCTTTAGGACCTCCATTTGAAATATGCTTTCTCCAGCAGATTCCTTAGTACGGATGAAAAGTGAAGGGCAGACTTCACAGCTGCTTCTCTATTACCTTACAGACTTTCTTTGATTGGTGCTTCCACTGCCATTTTCAGGGTCACTAGAAAAGAGTACTATAGAGAGATGTTACACTGGATGTAATCTCCCAGTGTCCCGCTGATGTTCACTGGGTGTAGTCCCATGTTCTGATTGATGTAACTCAAGACTTGTTTTGATGAGTTGTGGAGGATAGCGTCTTTCTATACTTAGAGTATTCTGTACAGTATTAATGCCGCCAGTTCATCTTTCCACAATGCTACATTAGATGAATGTAATGTAGAGAGCCATTCGTAGCCGCCTCCTGGCACTGACATCTGCCACCCAGAGATTAAGTCTTTCATTTTACCCTATTTTTAGTATGACTCTGTTTTTGCTAAACTGGCTTTAGCTGACAGATTATTTCCCCAACAAGAAGTTATTTTGCTTGTTAAAATGTCCTGGCAAAGGCGTTTCTGTACTAAAATCCTTTAGAATACACAACCTGTAGCCAATATCTTTCAGTAATGAACTTAGCAGTAAATATACCACAAGAGCTCATTAATTTAACTCTGTTTTCTAACCAAGAGGACACTCCTGTTTGGCAGGAGACTGTTTCAGTTCTTAAATCTGGACTGGTTTTAATTTAAGGATAAGACTAGAGATAAACATATTGGCCTTCTCTCCTAGTGCGCACAAATTATTAATGTAATTGTTGATACTGAGACTAGAATGGACACTTCCACACACAGCAGGCTACATACTGCCCACCCTGATACCAAAGTAATAAAGCAGGGAGAAAATCCTAAAACAATAATACAACTATGAACTAGTGAAAAATTTTCAGAAATATGTTGTTACACAATCTAGCTTCAGTAGGGTGATACATGCTCATTTAAACTCTCAGGAATTTTGGAAAATTATCCTTTTTCCTATTTAAAAAAGCCTGATACATAATAATAACATAAAAACTTTTCTTAAGTGAAATGCTAAAAATCCTGTATTGGACTTCGGTTTTTTTAATGCTGGAACTTCTATTTATTTAGTTCTATGCATCATCACTATTGAGTGTGAACAGTCTGTAAATTTTCTATATGAGTTTTAAAGGCATTTCTCTAACTTGCACCTATTTATAAAAAGCAAAAGCCCTCACTTTTTTCAGACAGCTGAAAATAGTTTAGATCATTCACTGCCCCTCTGGAATAGTGTGCCTCAAAATTAACAGAATCCACTTGAGAAAAGCATCTGGGTACCTTTTATGGACAGTTTGATGAATTTCTGCTCAGAGCGCAGCTACAGTGTTGGGTTTTTTCTTTTTAATTGTTAGGATGCATGAGGAGTGAATTGGGGAATAATACAGAAAATATTGGTGCAATACCTTTATCTAGAGATTACTGTGTAAATTACTGTTCACCTCGTATCAGAAAGGATGTTGCAGAATTAGAGGGGTCTCAGAAAAGAGAATGATTGGGGCTTGGAAAAACACTCACTCGCTCTATATATATGTAAAGAGGTGGGATTGTTTAATTTAGAAAGGAGATAAAATAAGATGAGACGCGATAGTTATACAAAACAATGGTCTAGAGAAGACAGCAGGGTTCATAATACACAAAAACAAAGGAGATAGTCAATGAAGCTGACAGGGGACAGATTCGAAACTGATGAAAGGAAACATTTTCACACGATGCATACATAATTAGACTCTGGAACTCACTGCCATAGAATGTCATTGAAGCCAAGAATTTAGCAAGATTCAAAAAGTATTGAATATGTATATCCAGACTATCCAGGCTTAACTAATGTTAACCAGAAATAAAAAAGTGGAAAGTTTAGGAAATGTCATGTTGCAGGGTTTAAGCCAGTTTCTAACAGAGATTAGAATGAGCCCTTCATGGTGAGCAGATATCCAATATCTGTTTACTGCAACGTTTCTTGCATTTGCCTATAAAACATCTGGTGCTGGCCACTGCCAGAGACAAGTTACTAAACTAGACAGATCTCAGGTCTGCTCCAATAGGACAATTGCTATATTCCTATGCTGCCCAACGGATACTAGTTCAGCATTATTTTCAATAGCGGAGAAGCGGCATGCTAATCTCATTGGAGACTTCCCCAACCCCTTTGTGTACAGGAGAGACTCAAGCAAGTAGCCCCAGGGCATTCTTATTTTAACCATCTGACCTCGGAAGTGTTTCATATTTCCTGCATTATGAATGCAGTAGATCAGCAGTTGGGAATAAAAGGAGGATGGGGATAGAGGAGAGGGGTTTTTATATCTTAATTTAGTCAGAATCTTTGTTTTGTTAAATAATATACAGCAACAAAGATGGAGCTTCCTTTATTGGTATCCCCAGAGTAAATGCCCTGAACAAGATAAATATCTGAAATATAGAGAAGTCTATAGCAGATGCCATTGAAACTGTGAGCCAGAATAAATCCATTTTGTCTTCAAATTAGTTTTGTAAAAGTGATCCCTCAAGAGATTTTCTTGTATCAGTTTTCTTAAGGATCGGACTAATGTAGTGTATTGGTTCTCATCTCTATAGTGGTATGTGTAACACTTTTAGAAGCTTGGAATAATTGTGATTTTTATCTGCTCTGAGTGCTGATGGAGAGGCAGTGTTCTGTAAGAAGCAGAATTATGTCCTTGGAGCTATCATGCAGGAAGGATACTATTGGCATACATTATATTTTACTGCTTTTCAGAGGCAATGGATTATGCCAACCTGGTACCTGTTCAGCACTTCTCTCTTTCAAAGACCTTTAAAAACACAACCTACAATGTCCCTGTGAGGTAATTATTCTCATTTTACAGATAGGGCGACTGAGGCAGAGAGAGCTGCTCAAAGTTACCAAATACCTGTATCAGAGCCAGTACAGACTTGAACTGAGCTATGCTAAGTACCAAAGAAAATGTTTTAAATATAGGTAAACTCCTTTGTTGTCTCCCACTGAGTATGTGTGTGATACAAAACAGTACTGAATTTCAAATTGTTCGTACCAATATCTACTGTGACATCATCATGAAAAGGTGAAGTTTGCATTGCTCTTGAAATCCCACTGATCCGCAGCATAGTGCTGCTCTCCGGCCCTCCTGGGTGACGTGGGACTCAGCCATTTCAAGGGACTCTTTAACACAGTGCATTCTTTCCTTCTCCTTGGCAGGTTATGTGTTCTGTATGTTACACCGCCTGCCCGAACAACATGACTGCACATTTGACCACATGGGACGTGGGCGTGAGGAAGCCATTATGAAAATGGTGAAACTGGACCGGAAAGTAGGGAGATCATGCCAGCGCATCGGTGAAGGGTGTTCCTGAGTGCAAGACTCTGCAACCAAATGCTGTTCTTAGTTCACTAATGTTAGCCTTATTTAGGACAAAGTCAGCCAGACACCTTGTACTGGGCAAGTTTCAGACTACAGCCAATCAGTTTCCTTTCTTTAGCCAACCGTCCTGGTACTGTAGTTTAGGGGTCGATGGTGGTTGAAATTGATTTCTGGCTGGTTACAAAGGTGCCTGCTAGCCAACGTACAAAATTAAAACATGAAGAAATACTTTTCAGCGTGGCTAGTGGATTTAAAACAAAACAAAACAAAATCCAAAGGCTTCTATTATTGTTGGAGTCAAACTCTAAAAGCCTTATACTGGAAATCTTCCAGCTGCAGAGTTAAAATAAATAGCTGAGTAGAAGCTGGTGTAAACATTTGCTGTGCACACGGCTTTCAAACAAACTGTGTTTAATGTGCCGCCTTTCACCTCTTCACTTCTAGTTAATCCTGAAGAGGTGAAACTCCACGAAGGGCAGCCATGGGAGCTGCTTGCCCAGAAGACCTGATTGGTCACCCGTGCCTTCATCACGTGTGGCTTCTGAGGTTAGGCAATGTCACCAGCATCAGGGTTTCTGCTGGGGAGGCAACATCTTTCTGGTTCTTCCCAGAAAGAGGGGGACAGAGATTCTTATGAAAATATTTTATATCTAACTTGCTGCAGAGAACCTGTTTTTCTTCATTTAAATTATGGTCATCTCATTTTAAAGCTCTCCATCCTGGAGCAGAAAACAGTGTGTGTTCTCTACATGAATTTCTAAGATTGTCTGACCAGATTCCACATTTGTTATATATGCCGACCGATGCGGCCATTCCAACTGGCCAAAACCTGATTGGCTCTTGTTTGCCTTTTGCTAAGTGCAGGTATCTGATAATTGATCAAATAAGGCTAATTCACAGCACAGTAGCCAAGGCTGGATTCTACAGACTGACTTTCTGTAGCTAGACATATATATTGGGGGGGTGGGAGGGGGAAAGGACATTTTGTAGCAAATGGAATTCAGTAACAGTATTGGGGAACAACCAGGAAAGCATCCTTCATCAGCTTGAGTTTTACTCCTCGCTTCCAGAGTGTTAACAAGATAATCAAATGGGCTATGTCAGCCTTCTTTCTATGCAGCTCATTGCTCTCATGAAAATCTCTGCCCGCATATATTGCAAAGCAAGTGTATGTGAAATGCATTAGATGGAATAGAAAACTTTTTGGATCTGTTGTTTAGACTTGTGTGCTCTTTCACACCGAGCCACATGGAGCTGAACACAGCAGATCTTGTTAGTTTGTAGCAAAACAGGAAAAAACAAAAACAAAAAAAAACCCAGCATGTCTTCTTCTGCAGACAAAGTTTATTCAGGTCTAGAGAGGATTCATGCTGATCTGGCTCAGTCTAGTCCTATGTGGATATGGTTCCTGACCCAAGTTAGTAAAGCATTAACAATCAGGTAGTTTAGTGGGAAAACTGAGAGGGGGAAGGATTTTGTATAGTTTTCAAAAATTGGGCTCACGTAAAACTTCCAGTGGGGTGAAGTAGCATATTGTCACTCCAAAAAAGTGTGTGTGTCGGGGGGGAAGGGGGGGAGAGAGCTGAAATAAGTCATCCTCTATTCCATTTGGGTTCATGGTTCATTATTTCATAGAGGCCAAGTTAAGTTTTAGTTTGGTAGCCAGAGAGACCCATTTAATGACAAGTAATTTTTTAAAAACACACTCAGCATCAGCCTGTATTAGTATGAATTACCCATGAAAGAAATCAGAAATGTTCCATCACTTATCAAATACAAGCTCTGTAACCCAAGCTGTTTTTTGTTATTCAAGGCTATGGAATCAGCAACAAAATATCTAGCTGGATTTTCAGGAAATGATCTCACTGAGGATAGTCCAACATGTGCCATGACGAATTTAAAAATCGTGGATTTCCGCTGTTGCTATGATACGCACTTTCTTTTCCTCTAAAATCTTTGCTGGACATTCTGATTGATACACTAGACTCACCCACATTAATACAGACGACGATGCTCTATAGCCTTGTTATGAATGCACAGTTGATTTCAAGGTGGCTCTTAAGAGAACACTACTCAAAGTTCATGTGGAGTATGGGCAATGTTCACTTTAAAAAAAAAAAATGGGGGGAGGGGTTGTTCCTTTGCAGTATCTGTTCTGTGAAGTTTGTTAAAGGTAAAGAAAGTTTAAGTTCTTGTATCTTTAAAGAAAATCTTATTTAACCCTTTTGTGTTCTAGATTTACTTAACACATGTAGCCTAGAGCTCAGTTTTAGTTTAACATTGTGAAAATATTAAAAGAATCTTGTAACTTTATTCTTTTTTCCTCCTGCTAAAAAACAACAAAAAAAATTAAACCAATCAGACTAAAGTTTGAATTCCTCTCTGACTGTTCTAGCAGGTCCTGTTGATCTGCGCTGTTTCTGCTGTTTATGAAATGTGAATGGGGTGGGAAAGCCTCAGCACTGGGCCAGTGATTTCAAATTGTGTTTAAAGTTGCTGGGAGGTGGGCCATAGCGTCTGCCAGTCATTGGAGTTAGCACTTCTGCAGGGTTCAAGTTTATCCGTTTCTTTTGTAAACAAATCTAGATAAATCTGCTGTAATCTCAGTCTTGGGAAATAAAGATTTGTGAGGTTAGTCTCTTTTAGCGATCAAAAACATTTCTTTGCTCTTAAGTCCCAGGCAGATGGTGCTGCGTTGTGACAAAGGTATGAAAGGTAAAGAAAGTAAATGTTATTTAATTCATTTTGACCATTTCACCTGCAGTAGCTGCACTCGGAATGTATAGTTTTCAGTTGTTCATAATTGGGGAATTAGGAGCTAAACTGTATCGATTGGATCTTAAGTCATTTCGATGCCTAAAAACATGAGACCGATTACCTAACAATGGAATGTGTTGAACAGGGAGGCAGTCACACTGGTATTATCTAAATTAATTTCTTTATATTCAGTTTGGAGTTATGCCTGAATCTTGGGACGTGTACCCCATATTTTTTCCTCAAATGAACACTGTACTTTCAAAGATAAAATTGTGTTTTGTGGTTCTTGCGCACCACGTCAGTAGGCTAGCAAAGGTTAGTCACAATGAGAGAGAGCCTGCCTGCTGTTGGCCATAGTTCCAAGGAGCCAAGAGTTCAGAAAGAAGAGGGAGATCTCGTCTCAAAGATGAGCAGAAGCCTTCCTCCAAAACCTTTTCTGCTCTGTATCTGGTATTGTCTGTCTTGAAACAATTAAGCTTTTTTTACCTGCAGAAAGTGAATTTAACACTGTGAAAGTGTTAGCACTGACTATATCTGGGCAAAGCATGGGCTAGCATTGTGTGTACACATGCAATTAGACTTCAGTCAGAAAGTGCAACATTCCCCGATGCTGTAGCCGTATATGATATCCTATTTGATATGATTTTAATTGACTTTGTGTAGCAGAAACTAAATTATAGGTATGAGAACAATCATCTCTTTCTCGTGTGATGGATGCTGCAATTTGTGCCTAGACTGCCAAGGGTGAAAGGTACATGCACAAACCCATTGCTTTTCATAACAGATTCCAGTTTTCTTCCTTCTGAGAAACAAATATTCTCAGAAGGAAGAAAACTGGAATTTCTTATGAAATGCAAATTTTATAATGGATTCCAAATGTCCCATCAGCAAAATCATTAACAGCACGATACAGGATGGTCCACTATAGACTACTACACATATAAAGCCATCGATCAACACTTCTTTGTCACTGGGTATATTAACTGAAATTGTCTATCAGTAGTAGAACAACTAAAGAGATAAAATGTAGAGACTCCAACCAGGCTGCCAACTCAGTGCCACATGAAGCTAGAGTGAAAGAGGGCTGGGAGTAAAACAGTTAAACTTTTTTTCATGGTCAAAGCCCTAAAAAAATTTTGAATGATGATATGGTCCCCCTTGGAAATCTCAGAAATAGCCTGTGGATCCCCAGGAATCCACAGACCACAAGTAGAAAACCGTATAGCAATGACAACTTTTCATGGACCCTTGAGACACAGCCTACAGACCTAGGTTAAGAACCACTACCGTAGAATATCACTTTCAATTCTGGCTCCAATCTTTAACTTGGACACATTTATAGCAATTTAGAAAGAAAAAGATTTACACAACCAACTCAACTTTCCCTAGACTGAACTCTGCTTACTGATGTCAGCATGTTTTGTCTTGTTAGCCAACTTTTGTCCACTAGGATGCTTTCCTCGAAACAATAAAGATATAGTGGGCATGTCATAGCCTTCAGATCCAAAGGAGATCTGACAGAAGCACTCCTGAGTAAATAAATGTAGACTGTCTTACCAAGAAATATTGCTTGTATTTAGCAGAAAGCATTGAAACCTGTGTCTGTTGTCAAGTTTTATTTGAAGGAAGTGAAAGAATTCTTCTCCACTTTTATGCAAACTCTCAATGGTTTAGAGGTAGTTTTCAGTGCCATATTTTTCTGGCTATATACTTTAGTACTGTCCCTACATTAACTCTTTCCTCCTGTTCAGGTACTCCCTAAGCCAGTTGGGTATGTGGAAATAGTGTTCCATATGTCCTTCCATCTTGTACTTCATTTGCAGCATTCCCAATGAGACAGAATAGTATTCAGGCAGGTTAAAGCAGGGGCTTCGTTCTTTAACGTTCTTGGGGCTTCATCAGCACCACAGGCATATGGATGGTGGCCCTGCCTTCTCAGGACATCAGACACATCATGGAGATGTCCTGTTTGGTCTCTTTATCTGGATGTGGATGATAATGGATTTTTTTATAGACTCCTCTCAGTCCTTTGCATATGCGAGACACCAGCCTGTCCAATAGCCCCTCTCCTCCAGGCTGTAGATGGGAGTCAGCAAGAGGAAGAGTAGACTAAAATCAGAATACAAGGTGTACAAACCTACCCGCATGTGCTAGTTGCATCCAATTGCATCTTCAGAAGTCAGCCCTGATCACAAAAGTCATCTTGCACATTACTAAGTTTCAAGCTATGTTGTGACTTTACTTTAAAAAAGAAAAAAGCATCTGAGCAGCATCCTGGTGTCTGATTCAACATCTGGACCTCCAATTACTTGCAAAGTAAGTAAAATGGGAGCATACTTATATGTGGTCTAAACCAAATGGTGCTTTTTAATGTTTAATGGGGATTATTACATTTTGCTATGGGGAGTTTCCTGTTTTGCTACTGCATTGGCAATATGCTATACATTCCCTAATGGACAAATTATGCATAACATTGAAAGATAAATTGTACACCTCATTCAAAATAGAAAAAGAAATAAAACATATCAAAAGTATTGAGGGAAGGTTACTTAAAATGTTTAAATATTCAGTAATTACATTCTATAAAACAATTTTTTAGACGGTTATAAGCTTTGAGAGCATTGGTTTACTCACAGCCACAAGATTCCTTTGTGTTGGGTCTTTTCAAAGTAAGATTAATATGATGCCATTCCAGGGATCTAGCTTAAAAGAAAAGAGAGTAAAATAAGCAAAGAAAAATTTAGCTGCCCAAGGAAAAGTTTCTTAAATGAATTCTTGGATTATTGAATATAGTCCTCTAGAGAACTGGTGGAGGTCTGGCTGTTTAAAACTGTTGAAACCAAACAGAATATACTATATTCTGTTTGGTTTCTGGGAAGATTAGATTTTTATCTGTAAATGTTGATTTCACACCACATGCACACATTTCCATTGATAACTGAAATTTAAACATAGGCAAAATAAGAAAAATGTTGCTTGAGATCTTTCACTGAGTTTGATTTAGGAATATTTACTTTGTATAGTGACGTGATTTTGACAGTTTGTTTTAATGGTTATTAAGCATTACATTTTTTGAATCTCAACATCTATTGTCATTAAAAACCTATTATCTGATCTCTCTTTCTACCCCAATTTCCCACAACTGAAAATTTAAAATAAAAAAAAATGCTTAAAACTAAACACTGGTATTATCCATTGAAATTATTTTTAAAAATCCTGAGTTCTGCCAAGCCTAACTAAAGGGAACAATCCACCTGAGCAGGGGGACAAATCTGATCTAAGAGTTCTTTTTCATCTGTAATTCCTGATGCACTTGAGCTGATAAAAGTCTGACTTTTTGGAAAGCTTTTTCAAATAAGTAAACAGATGTGGCTGAAGGCAGAGTGCACTAAGAGAAATGCTCTACTGTGGATGAGAATGGGAAGTGAGAAAGGAGATTTGTTCTAGAATCTCCAGATGTCTGGATAGAGAATTCTCTACCCTCCCCGTATTGTTCGGAATCTACTTTCTTAATATTTTTGTTTGTTTTTAAAAACCCTGACCATAGTAATTACCATTACAGCATGGTGTGTGTGTTTCCTTGAAAGAAATGTTTCCTTAAACATCCAACAGAATGATCTGTTACTTTTCAAAGGAGCAAATGCAAAATTCAGAGGGTAGAAAACCCTGTGCTTGGTGGGCCAGATTTAGAGATTATTTTAAATTCCTGTAATTTTACATCTTGATCTCACCTTTGGCATGTAAATTACTCCAATTTACATTCAGGCTCTCTAAAGCTTCTCTAAGCTAGAATTTAAAGATGTGATGATACAACATTCCCTTTTTAGCAGGTGGTTGGACTAGATGACCTCATGAGGTCCCTTCCAGCCCTATGATTCTATGAACATGTTAGCTAGAACATGTTAACACTAGTCTAGTCTAGTGTAAACAAGGGAGTGAGTTGGTTGAGTTAAAGCCTAGAATCCCCCTAGGTTCATCTTTACCAGCTAATGCATGTTAAAATTCAATTTTCCCAATCTATACTAAAGTGTTCAAAATATCAGTTTTTAGCTAATGCACCATTTCCCCTAGCCTAGGCAAGCTCTGTGAAGGCTGGAATGTATGGTTTGTGTATGCTGAATGTAGAGACAGGTAATGAAAGGGGAAACCCACAGTTGGAGATGTTTGGATTACATCCTAATTAGTCTAGCATTAATTAGTTGCTACCTGCATTTATATTCAGTCACCAACCCATGCCCCGTTGTTTCTGTCTGCTCCTGGTTCTCTATTGACTTTGCTCCAGGCAGTTTCAAAGAAGCATTCCTGTGTGCTGTGGTTAGGCAAAAGAAATGTTTGTTTCCTTGTAAAGAAGAGTGTGGGTGAAGCAGCACCTACCCAGTTTGCAAGTAAAACAGAAATTCATTCTAGTCGCACATTCAGGCACCAGTCCTTGTCTCGACAGATTTGCAAGTGGAAACGGGCCTTCTAACCCTTTCCTATATCTTCCCTCATTTTTCTGCTTCCTATGGCATTGGTTTCTCGTGTAGCCTCCTATTGACTTCACTCCCTGGATGAGTCAACTGAACTTTTCTGTCTCGGAGAAAAACAAGAATGTTAGAGCTTTATCCCCTCAACGGGGAAGAGTGCCTAAACAAATACCCAGTCCTTTTAAATGAGGATGTTAGGAAGCTCCTGGAGCCCCTAGGCAAAGACCACTACTAACAATGATTTTTGTCTATTTACTATGCTTGTGACATTTATTAAGGCACTATGATTACAATCACAGGTTAAGGCAGTGATTAGTAGTACAATAAACACCCAATATATCCACAAACTCTCTAAACTACAATACTGCTTATTGCATGAATACAGATTCAGGGTTTTGCATCAGTTATGGCTTTAAACACATGACAGAGAGAGTATAACAGAGCCCAACACACACAAACCAGAGCAATCAAGACCACAAGCCCATATGTAAGACACAGTCACACAGGACTCTGTGCTGCTGTATAGGGATCTCATTCACACCCGTTGGGTCACGAGGTTCACCTGTGCACCCTTCCTTTCAAACCCCTGGGGGGTCTTGGGGCGGCTGCACACAGGTTAGTCTCAGACTTGGTCACTGGTTTATAATTTCGTCACACACACTAACACAACATTATAATTGATAAAAATAAGAGCATTTATAAGCACACACACAGAGAAGCAGAAATGCTAATACAATTAATTATACCCAAAGCAAATCCTACCTTCCCTACATCAACCCCAAACCCAAGGCTGATGCAGCTTTTGTTCATTTAAGGTTTTCCCAGCTTTATGCTGAGACTCTTAAGTAAAACTTTTTGTTTAGGAGCCAGTCGCTACTCTGAGCTCCTTTTACTTTAATTACCTTTCCTATATCTGATTGCTGGTCTCATGTTCCCGTTAGCTGGCCAGGCTTCCAGGGTTCTCACCCGGTCCACGTCCTGCAGCGAGCTGGACAGGGAGAGCTCCTGGGGGTCGATCAAATCCCCAGAGTCCTTCTGCCCCAGAGTTAACTGAGACAAAATAACTCCGACTTCACCTCCATAATAAGTCTCCTTTTATTGCCCCAAAAACGCAGGACGTGGTGTTTTTCAACTCCTACAGTCCAGCTGTTTTTTTCTGATCATCAGAGAGCTCCCTGACCTCCCGCCTCCTGTCTCATGTGTTTCTCGAGCCAGAGTGCTGGGGGTCTGTTAATCTCCCCCTCCTCGCTGTAGCTAGTTTACCCAGCCTTCTGTTTGCACTTTTGCACAGGTCAGTCAGCTTTATCTAATTTAACAGTTGTGTGGCCTCTCCCATCTTTGTCTTTTGACTCTTTTTTTTTCTCTTTCTTCAAGCTGCTGATCTTGTGGCCTAGGTTTTTGGACAGCTTAAGCCTCAGCATTACCTGACAAAAAACCCCCCCACAAAACAAGGACTCCTCGTGTACTTTCTGTTTCTACTCCCTCATTCATCCAAGGCTGCATCTATACTATAAAATGTTAAAACTGATGGTGCCGCTAACAACTAACCAGTCACCTTCAGAGTCTAACAGGCTCTTTCTTGCTGCTCCGCAAGCAGTCACTTATGCTTCCATAGTGAACTACAGCGGGGGGCGTGATGTGGTACAGTCACTCAGAGTAATCAGTCATGTCCATTAATATAAGAGCAACAAGCCTTTTACTGCCAATCAATCTCAGTCTACCTGTAAATGAAGAGCTTCATTCTTAAATGCCAAATTACTTAGCAGCTGCTATTTAAAGTATGCTGTAATGGTCCCTTCTGGCCTTGGACTCTGTTTACCTCAATTCTAGGACTACATCTAACAAACTTACTTCAGTCCACTGCTGTATGAAAATCCAGACTCAGCTCAACGTAGCCCCTCAACTTTTGGAAAATTTGAGCTTTTCATGTGCTCAGTGGTAGCAGAGGGGAAAGTGCTCACCTCTGTTCCCTGACCCTGGAGAGCTCAGGCCATATAATGCCCAGCAACCCCCACCAGTTATGAGTTACACTCTTATTGACAAACAATTTCGGCAGTGGGAGCACCCGTTGCCACAAAAACCAGCTGGGGAAGTCAAAGTCCTGAAGAAGCAACCCCATGGCCCTAGAAAGCTGTGAACCCAGGCATTTTGGTGACAGCTTTTAAAGGGGCCGCAGCTTGCCACTGAAAGCTTTCTTTGCCTCTGAGGGTTTATTTCAGCAGCAGGCTGATTTGCAGCAAAAACACTCACTGCTGTGCCATGACACACTTCTGTGTCACAATATAGTGGTTGGGAACGGCTGTTCTACTGCAATCTGTCACTGACTCGCAATGGGCAGCGTCCTCAGTCACTTAATCTCTCTGGCTCTCAGCATCCCTATGCATATAAGAAGTCCACAGTGCGGAGAATGTGATTAATTAGTATTCTTACAGCACTCTGAACTGGAAAGCACTCTTTTTCTTGGGACTCTGCTGGAAAAAAATAATTTATGCCCATGACCCAACAATTGCATCTTTCAGCAATGCATTCCAGTCTTTCGGTGCTGGTAGCAGGGGCCTGCGCGGCCCAGTATCTGAGGGTCTGCAACCTAGTACAGCAGGGCTTTTCAAACCACGTGTCAGGACCCTGTAAGGTACTAGGTATTTATTTATTACCAAACAATTTGCTGCTGACTGTACTAGGCATACTGAGTGAAAAGCCCCTCTAGCATAGTGTTGTATTTTTGGGGGACATCATGGCATTCTTTGAGGGCTGGAGTATCACACACAACTTGGAGCGTAAAATCAGGATCATGGTAGCACACAACACTAGGGAACAAAAGCGAGACTTTTTCCCTGACGCTGTTTCTTTGTGGGTTATGGGTTCCTTTCACACTCTTAATGTAGAGTTTATGGTGTGATGATTACCTTTTAGATGAATTAGTCGGGAAATGCAATTTGTGCCTGTAGTGTAATCACTGGGCAGTCTAGTTCTTGACATGTGAAAATCATATATTAGGAAATATAATGACCTTGTTAACAGCAATAACTTCACAGTGGAATGACACTAAATTCCATGCAGTAAACCATGCAGGAAGCGTTTGCACAGGCGCCTTTGGGCAATTTACCTTTTCATGCATTGCAAATTTCTTACCTTTCAAATAAATACTTTAATTGATTTAGAAGGATCACAAATTTAGGATTTAAAAATAACATGAAAGTATAAAACGTTGATGTTTATTTTGCTCTAAAAAACAATGTGCTTATTAAGAAGCTCTAAAACGCCTAACACATAAGCATGTTGTTCAGCTCAAGTTAATATTGTGTATAAATAAGCGGAAGTACAATGCCATCTCTAACCACTAGAATCTAGTCTTTGCCAATGTATGTAGTCAGCTAAATAAATAAAAGCACAGCACACAGGGGTCAGGCGGTTGGTGACTCTGGTTGAACAATTATATGCAACTGGCCATACAGTTTATGTAATCATGTGCTCTGACCACCGTTACTCTTGCCCTCCTTTCTTATTGTTAAACTTACTGGCTGCATGTTGTATTAGAACATAGCTGCTGTGGGGAAAGGCCCACGTCTCCCTATGTTTGTCTGACTGTGAGGTCAGCAGGGACCATGATGATCATCTCGGCTGATCTCCCGCACCTCACAGGGCACAGAACCTCACCCACCCAATTCTGTCACAGACCTCTAACCTATGATTGTCCCTTCAAGTCCTTAAACCGCAGTGTGATGACTCCAAGCCTCCACAAGGCAAAAAATCCCAGGGCTCTGCCAATTTAGCCTAAGGTGAGCTTTTCACACTAATGTAATAACAAATAAGTGCACCTCAGGCTGGGAAGAGCTATATACAGTCATTGGCTTGAAATATGACCTAGTACATAAGTTTCAGGTATTAGTTGTTTCCATACAGGTAAAATTCAGACAAACTTTTTTCAAGCAAGTGCTAAAATTCCATCTAACAAATCTATTTCCTATTCTCATTCTGTCTGTATCCTTTTCTTAGATGAGGAACACCCTGGTTGCAACATGTCCAACACTGTAATACATGAACACATCACCATGACCAAACACATTCCCAATGAGATCCTGATCCTAAAATGTACTAAGCACTCCCAGCAGCCACTGCTGGCAACTGAAATGGCACAAGCTCACCAGTGGGCAGGAGTAAGAGCTACATAAACATCAGGGTCTTCAAAGAAAAGGTGACATTAAACTTACCCCCATCAAAGAAAATGCCCTGGATCTGTGCAGAGATGTCACTGTGGGAGGCCACCAGCCCTAACGTTGGTTTGTCAGGTCAGCAAGAGCAGAACTGAATTGCTCTCAGATCCTACAGCGCTGGTGCACCTTAAACAAAAAGAAAAAGACCCTTCTTGGTAACTGCCATTGGGTCCCTGGGCACAAGCTAGTAAACTGCGCTTGAGAGCTAGCAGGGATGAGCTGGGTGGTGCAGCTCTCAGGGATTTAAAACCCCAGCTGTGATCACCAAAAGTACAACTCGTGCTACTCTATACTTCTTCAGCACTTTCACAGCCACTTCTCGCCAAGCTGTTAGAAAGCTGGGCCGAAAAGCATGAACCGCATGAGCCCCATAGCAAATGTAATTGTTTCAGGTGATTTTTTTACTGATGAGGTAATAGAGGCCGGGGGAACTAAACCGGACATGGTCACACCAGGCGGTACAAACATCGAAACAGACCATAGGGTGCTATTACCCAGGCTTGCATTCTCTTCATCAGCTAGTGTACGGCAGAAACAGTGATTTAATTAGGTGACGCCATTGCCTCTGATTCAGTACTGCATGTGCCCACACACACACACACACACACTTGGTGCTGGCTTGCAGGAAAGCATGAGACCATTGTTCGCCACATGAGCAGGCTGTACACCAGGTAGGTAATAGGAAGAAAGATGCAACAGGAGAGGGAAGAAAATAATGCCAACTGCATTAATGTAAATTTGGCCCACCCATCATGGGTTCATGGACTGAGGCTGATTGCCAGGGTAGCACATCATAACTTCCAGCCCTGCACTACTACTGCATGCCATAGATCTTAGGATCCCTTTAATACTCAAAATTCTGTGGAGGCTCAAATTATCTCAACCCCTATTTTTATGCTGCTATGACAAAATTGAGTTCCAATGCTAATGCGAATCAATAAATGCAGTAGAGCAGGGGTGTCAAACTCATTCAGTGTTGGGGGCCACACTGGAAGTCTGGACCATCCAGGGGCCGAGGTATGTCCAGGTAGACTTCCTGGCCCCTTACCAGCACAGTACCACCTGGGGTCCCTGACCTCTTCCCCTGCTGCGCTTGGGGCAGCGTGGGCTCCTCTTTCCCTTCTCCAAACCCGCAGGTTCTCTGACACCTTCCCTGTCCCCTGCCCTGCGGGCTCCCCAACCTCTTCCCCTTTGCTGCACTGCCTGTTCCCTTCCCTGTTCCTGTGCCAGGTCCCTAACCCCTTCCCCAGCCCCCCCGCCCCATGGAGCCGGCTCCCTCTCTCCTACTTACCTGGCTCAAAGGGGCTCAATCCAACCCCTGGAGTCAGTTCTCTGGCCAAGCCATTCCCGCCCTGGGCCACTGTGGCTGGGTGTGCAGGGTGGCAGATTTTAAAAGGCCCTGACCAGGTATCAACAAAATTTTTGCCCTGCTAGGCACCCAGCCTCAAAGTAAGGTGCCCAGCTAGGGAACCCCCCCATGCTGCACCCCGCTGAAAAAATCCACTGCTCACAGCCCCCGGGATCTGCAAGCTGCCGGTAAAGGCGCCTGCAGTTTTTACTTTTCGCTACCAGAGGGCGCACCCCCAATGGATTTCTATGGTGGAGGAGCACTCTCTGCTGACAAAAAGTAAAATTGCAGGCACTTTACCGGTGCCTGACACTTTTGGCGTGGGAGAGCTGTGCAGGGCTCTGCGGGCCAGATAAGAGCCCTTGGTGGGCCGGATCCGGCCCGCGGGCCTTAAGTTTGACACCTGTGCAGTAGAGGGATGCATGGACTTGGCTCCAGCACTTGTTTGTCTCAGACAATCCCCTCGGGGGCTTTTTAGGTACACATAAGATCGGGGAGGCAGATGACTGGCTAGTGCAGAACTAGACTTTTGAAGAATATAGTCCAGAGAAGCAACTGGCAAAGCATGCCTGGCTCCCACCTGTCCTGCTCACAGTGGGTGCATCTACAGTTACACATTAGGTCGATTTAAGGAGGCTTAAGTCGACCTAACTTACTCCCTTGTCCACAATGGCTTTTATTAAGTCGACTTAAGGAAAATTTAAGTCGACTTAATAACACCTAGTTTTAGGTCGGCTTAAGGCGACTCCTTCAATCGACTTAGGCGCTAATCCCTGTCCGTGCTGGCTTAAGTCAACCTTGTTAAGTCAATTTAATAAGGTCGAAAAGGGGCTATGTCTACACTAGAAAAGTTAAGTCGACTTTAATCAAGTCGACTTACTTAACTTTTCTAATGTAGACATAGCTGGTGAGGCTGAGAATGCAAAGTAAATGACAGTGAGTAAGGGTGGGTGGGTGGGTGGGTGGGGGGGAGTATGGTACCTGCAAGAGGCCCTTACAGTGACTGTCTATTATGGATTAAAAACAATGATTTTCATAGAAGGCTGACGCAGGCAGTGACTCTTACCTGTGACTGGAGAAGTAAGCGCTAATGCTCCACTATCTGGCCAGTATGGCAGATGATGAGCCAGATATTTTGACTTTGCATCTGGTCTACTGTGTGAAGACCTCTTTTTGGATGGCTCAGACAACAGAACGCAAGAGTCATACATCACCACGTCACGTTTAGCTTTAACTATCTCTGGGTTCCCTAGTTCAGATCAGACAGAAAGGGCCAGCAGCTGGGTGCAGTAACACCATTCAAACTAGGCTCACTCACTTGAGTTCACAAATCTAGTCCGAAGCCGTGTGTTTTTCAGGCAGTCTTGCAGCTGCTAACTGGCTGTTCCCTGGTCTTTTCAGAAGTCCTGGGGATTGTACTGATCGACGATGGGGCATGAGCACTACAGACAGGTTCTCTTCTGACTCCCACCTTTGAGTATTACCATTGGCTTTGCCTGTGAAGCACCCCTTTATGCTTATGGTGCTGTAACAATATATTCATGCATTTAACCAAGGTATACTAGCCCTACCTATTAAGCCTATTGCTTCTACCCAGGGAAATTGTCCTTTTAATGGATGTACTTAGTTCACTTTATATGCCTTTTACCTTATTGTGAGGATGTCCCATTAAATCTTTTCTCTTCCCTTGTACAATAAGGGTGGAATTAAATAACTACACATACAAAAGTGCTACATTTGGAAAGGAAAAAAAACCCATCAAAGGCACAAATACAAAAAGGGAAATGGGGTAGGCAGTAGTACTGCAGAAAAGCATGTGGGGGTTACAGTGGATCACAAATGGAATATGAGTCAATAATGTGATGCTGTTAACTGGAGTGTCATAAGTAAGACATGGGAGATAGATAATGGTCCTGCTCTATGCAGGACCGGTACAGCCTCCGCTGGAGTACAGCATCCAGTGTTGGGGGGGGAGGGCTACACTTTTAGAAAGATGTGAATGAACTGAAGTGAGGCCAGACAAGAGAACAAACATGTTTAAAAGCTTGCCAAACATGACCTATGGGTAAAGCTGAAAGAATTGGGCTTGTTTAGACGAGACGAAAAGGTTGAGGGAACACATGAGTCTTCACGTAGGTGAAGCGCTGTTCTGGAGAGGACAACATGTGACTGTTCTTCACATCCCCTTCTGGTAATAAATGTAGTAATTGGCTAAGTTTGCAGCAAAGGAGATTCAGATTGGACATCGAGAAAGATTTTCCAACTAAAAGGATAGTTCAGCACTGGATCAGGTTACCTAGTGAGGTTGTGGAGTCCGTCAAACACCAGTCAGGGATGGTCTAGGTGTACTTAATCCTGCCTCAGCATGAATGGGATGGATAAGATGAGTGCTTGAGAGCCCTACATTTCTGGAATGCTAGGAAGACATGCCCTTTACCTCAATTTTTCATTGCTGTTGCACTCAGATGATTGTACCTGTCCTCATTTTGCAACTCTTCGAGGAAAACACACAAGTAATTGCACTAATGGCAACTGTACTAGAATCTCTAGTCATTTTACCACAGTAAATCCAACACAATTGATTTCCAGCAGATTATGGGAACGAGGAAGCAGCTATTGGCATTAACAAAAAGGTCAGGTGAAGACTAACCTAGCATTTAAGTCAAAAAGGCCATAACTTACTTTTGTGATCAGTTAATTCACTCTCAATTTACAACAGGACAACAGAGAACTGAAAGGACGGAATCAATCAATCACACTCCCTCCCACCCCAAAACAAGGGAACTAAACAGAAGGCGGCTGCCAATTAGGTGGTGGTTGTTTT
Source organism: Pelusios castaneus (assembly GCA_007922175.1). Taxonomy (NCBI): domain Eukaryota; kingdom Metazoa; phylum Chordata; order Testudines; family Pelomedusidae; genus Pelusios; species Pelusios castaneus. Next base: position 7,641,653 of record ML685848.1, on the reverse strand, counting down.
AGTCATAAACAACATTTTCCACAACCTCCATTTCTTGATGTCAACAAATGACAGTACTAGAGAAACTGAGATAACAGCAGGTCTCTCTGAGTGCAAAGGTAACATTGGGTCTCAAATGATGGACAGCTGAGTGGGTGTGTGCCAGATGGCCTTCAAATCTGTGCTTTAGCTGTGCTCACTCCATATGGCTACCACTCAGCAGGGGTCTGTGAAAGGGGCACATCAACAAAGCTGTTCAGGAAAGAGAAGGGTATGTTTCTATACAAGCTCTACACTCCTTTTTCTTGTAGCAGGATTTGTGTGAACCTGTAATAAAAACAAAGTTTTAAAAAAAACCCAAAACAGTCTTTTTGCAGCTTCCTCTGCCAGCTACAAACATGTTTCATTTCTATAGGCCATTAGACTCTTCATGGATGTCCATTTTAGCAGCTTTGATAGCACTTGTGGGGTGGTTTTTTTAAAGAAAAAGATTTCGGGGCTTGTTGCCTAATCTGTTCCACGTTTGGCTTGACCAATATAGCTCTAGTGAGCCCAATACACCATATATGGAATTAAATTGCATAGATCTAATCCAGGGGTGTCTGACCTTTTTCAGTGAGGGGGTCACATTTCAAATCTTTCCTCACTCAGGGGGCCAGTCAGGGCCATCCTTGAGGGGTGCAAATGGAGCGATCACCCCAAACCACGCAGTTACATGGGCCCCGCACTGTCCCGCTGCCCCCCACCTGCCACGCTTGGCCCTGCTCCCCGCTGTCTTTGACAGCAAGCTGAAGGCAGTGGGGTGGTGGGGCGGGACCGCATGGCCCGGGCTCTGGGCCAATCCACCCCGCCCCCAGGGGCGGAGCAGCCAGCCCAGGGGAGAGGTGTGTGCACAGGGGCCCAGCCTGTCTGGGCTAGCCCGCCTACCCCACCCTACCCCAGCCCGGGGGCCTGGGGCCAGTGAGCAAATTTTGGATAGATAAGGCAGGGGCGGTAAAGGAGAGCATGGGGAACATAGGCAAGTCAGGGGTAGCAAGGCAGAGTGTGGGGAAGAAATGATGTGGGGCGGTAAGGGGTCAGGGGTGGGGTGGCAGACAGCAGTGCCACTGGATAGTGGGACCCTTTCTCCCCCGCCTCCCCTCAAGTCACTGGCTCCTGATCCCCCTGGCCCTGCACTGGGTCAGCTCCCCAAAACATTCCCCCATGCTGGCTTCCCTGCCCTGAACCCAGCCTCATGCTGCGCCCCCTTCCTCGGCCCTGCACTATCCCTCCTTCCTCAGCCCCAATCCTGACTCTCCATCATCCCCCCCTTCCATGGCCACACCTCCACCCATGCCATCCCCCGATCCCTTTCCCAGCCCCTCACCACGTCCCCTGCCCTGCACCACCCCAATCCCGGCTCCATGATGCTACTGGGTCCACCCGCTGCGCTACGCCATCTCCCTGGCACCCGCCGCCGCTCCGGCACCTTCCCCGACCTGATACCAACCTGCGTCACCCCTCAGCCCCGCACGCCCCCCCCACTCTGCCCCCTGAGGCTAATCCCCCCTTGGACCTCCCCACCCAGTGCCATCTCCCCGGGCCAGTCCTGGCCATGACACCCTGCACTGCCTCCCCAGCACCCTCCCTGGCCTGAGCCACCCCTCTCCCAGCCTTGGCTCGCACCACCTCCCCAGCCCCGTGGAGCATCTCCCACCCTCCACTGCCCACAGGCCCAATCCTGACCTGGCTCCTGTGGCCCTGCGCCGATCCCAGCCTTGCGCCTCCTCCTTCATGATTCCCTTCCCCACAAGCCACCCACCGACCTTACCTTATCTTTTTTAAAGGGTCTGGATCTAGCCCTCAGAGTCTGCTCCCTGGCCAGGTCTCCCGCCCTGGGCTGCAGGAAGGGAGAATTAAAAAGGCCCGGGACAGACCTCAGCTCCTAGGCACCAGCACAGCGGTCCTCGGGCCAGATAATGGCCCACAGGTCATAGGTTGGACAAGGAGGATCTAATCAATCTGAGATGCTGAACCAAACTCACAGAAGTGGAAGGACAATATTTTTAACTAAGGCCAGGGGTAGGCAACCCCCGGCACGCGTGCCAACAGTGTACACAAGCACATTTGGAGCGGCACTCGGCATATTATTGTAAATAGCAATCAAACCCTTCCCTTGCCCACCCTTTTTTTAAATGGGACATTCAAAGTGTTAATGTATTTTGACAGGGCTGCTTTTTCACAATTGGAAACATTTAATTGACCCCGCCTTTATAAAAAATGCACCTAGAAGGTTTTGTGCTTTTCTTTTTTCCAGAACTGAAATAGGCATGACAGCTAATCTCAGGCCTTCATCCTTCATCTCTCTAAGCTTCAGCACATTCATCAAATCTGAGCGCTATTTCTCGAAACAGGTTGGCTTATACTGTAACTGAAATCAATCCATACATTTCTAATCAAATCAAGCAGTGCAGCCAGCAGCCAATTAAATTTTATGGAAACACAAATGCGTTTACAAATGCTAATATTTTTTGTGGGTAGTGTCTGTGCAGTGGTACATTTCCACCTAAATCAATGTGCAACTGCCAGGTAAAAGTGACCCAAAACTTGGCTGCAAACTCCACTCAAACTGAACTGTTTTTGTGACTTGCAGATACTCAGTTAACAATGAACAAGGCGGTGGGCACCTAGCACTTCTTGAATGTCAGTCTGCTTCACAACAGGGATTCTCTGTATTTCAGGGCAAATAGATTACAAGAGGATCTTCTGCTCCAGCAAAGACCCAGTTGTGGTAGACAACTTAAACAATTAACCAACAAGGATTCAAGCAGCACTACCTTTATTAATCGCTTTTTGCAAAAAGAGGGTGTCCATAGTAAATAGGCACACCTTTGAATTGAATTTTACCATTATTTAAACCCTATACCCGGCCGCAAGATCCCTCCTCTTTGTTCCAATTGGGTCAGAACAAGAGAGTTTACAGTCTTCCGAATCCGCCTACTACATATATCCCCTCAACATGTTTCCCCCCTACTACATACATCCTATGACCATTATAATGAGCAATGACCCCTTCAGGGGTGGTAAAAGTAATATTTATGAGTTCATTAAGCATGCGTAAAGAAAGCAAGAGTTTAAAAGTTAGAGGTAAACAGGTTATGTTGATTTCACATTCCTGATGAACTTCTATGCCAGACATCCTTTTGTCTTAAGACATTACTTTGTCCTGAGGAGATCAGGGCTTCTCTTTGGTTTTCTGTGGAGACTATCAATGCTTGTTAAGTGTCTTCCTTATGTTCTGTGGAGGCTACAATTAAGCTTGTTACTTAGACAGTCCATCTGAGCTGAAGGAGAACTCTATTTAGCTGAGAACAGTGGCTATGATTGAGCCTGTATTATTTTCAGTCATGGCAGATTTCACATAGAACATTATATTGTCTGTTTTGTGTATATGTGACTCATTTCCTTCTAGTGCTCCTGTTCTGAATGGTCTAGTCTGTACCGTGGGGACTCCTCCTTTCTGAAGTATATGGGGAGTAACCCCATTCACCACTAGGCCTGTGGCACTTTTAAAGGTTAACAAATTTATCGCATGAGCTTTCGTGGGAGAAAATCCCACTTCATCTGAGGAAGTGGGATTTCCTCTCATGTGATAAATAAATGTGTTAGTCTTTAAAAGTGCCACAGGCCTCCTTTGTTTTGCTGACCTAGACTAACACGGCTCCGCCTCTGGAACCATTCACCACTGTTGCAAAAGAAGAGGCTGAGCATTAGCAGGAAGAGGACTGGCTCCTTGCTGCTTTAGAGCAGTGGTTCTCAAGAACCAGTCTATGGACCAGTGCTGTCCCTGAGATCTCCCTGACACAATTTAGGAAAGCAGCCAACCGATCCCTGGTAACAAAAAGGTTGAGGAAAAACTGCTCTAGAAGAAACTGTTAAAGTAACTCCCTGTCAAGCTGAGCCCAGTGAGAATCCTCATGTTTTCTTTGGCAGGGCTGGATTAACTGGCTCAGGGGCCTTGGACTGCCCTCCTCCATGGCCCCTCTTCTGGGGGGCCCCTGCCCCCACCGTGGGGCCCTCAGCCTGGGTGAACCACCCAAGAGTCTGGGCCCTCACCCCCCCCACCATTACTGGGGGGGGCCTTGGGCCCAAGAGCACCCCTGCCCCGGCCAGTCTCCGGGGAGGGGGGGGCAACTGGCACATGGTGCAGCAGCCCCCATGCAGCTCCCCAGGGCCACAGACCCTGGAGAGCTGCACGCTGTGCTGGGCCAGAGGCTTGCCCAAGGCACAGGCCACGCCAGGTGGCCTGGTGCGGGCAGGCTCTGGCCTGTCCCACAGACCAGCTGGCACAGGGGCGAGGTGGGAACACAGACTACCCCCACCCCCCAGCTCCAGGGCCCGCCCCCCCTCCCCAAAGCGCCGGCAGGACAGGGGCGGTCTCACTCCTGCCCTGCCAACACTGAGCGGGGGGTCGCTGCAGATTATCAAAGGGGTTTTAGGGGCTGGAGCCCAGACCCTCTTTTGGCTGGGGCCCGGGGCTTAAGCTTATAAAGCCCCTTTGCTAATCTGCCCCTGTTCTTTGGGCATGTCCAGAAATGCTTGCAACTCCATTAAAAAGCCTAGTGTGGCTGATACTAGACATTAAAATAATTTGCCCATAACAGGTGCCACTTCATTCTGTTGAAAATGATCCTTTTTCCTGAGGACCAATGCACAAGCAAGCAGTTCTGATCTTGAAGAAGGCAGTCGTGTCTGTTGCCCATTTTAAACCTGAACGGCTAGTTCAAAATTCAGGGCCCTGGAAATTGGCCAAAGTCCAGACAATATCCCCCTTTTCATGAAAAACCTCTGGTTTCTAGCAGTCCAATGCCGGTCACCTCACCCAACCATTTTATTGTTTCAGACTGGTTGTGTTGCAACTAGTTTTCCCTAGCTGTCTATGTTGTTTGTAATTCCTGCGCCACCAGGGATCTCACGTCTGCCTTTAAGTCATCTTTGAGTCCTTTCTGGGACACTTCCAGCTCTTGTTTGCATTGCCTTCATTTGCTCGATCTTAGCTCAACAGGAATACCAGCTCACAATCTCCCTCCTTGGAAATTGGATCCCATGCCTTATACAAATGTCCTCCCTTTAAACTGAGTTGCTAGTCAAAGTTCAGGGCCTGGGATGCTCCAGATAGAAGCAGAAATTGATGATTGAATCTGGTATTGTCTTTGTGCATTCCTTCTAAATAAATAAGATTGCATCAAAGCCCTGCTTCTCCAAACAAGGGGGACAAAACAAAATAAAAAGCAAGCCACAAAACAAAACCAGAGGATAGTTTCTTTGTTTATCAGACCAGAACCTTTCTCTAGCTTTTCCAGGGTCACACTACATTACAGGCTGCTGCTTGAATTCTTTTCCTGCCTCTGTCTCCATTTCCTGTCTGCCCCCACCCCCAGCTGACCCCTCTGCCCACAAATTCTGAGTGTGTGTGAAGACTCCATTAATTCCCTTTTTTAGATGTAGACTCTTCACTGTCTTTTACAACTATCTTGAACGAAGGGCATTATTCACAAACCATTTTCAATGAGGTTTTAAGTCAACCCATAACAATGTGTGACCTAGATCCATCACAGTGTCCCCTGCAGACTAGTCAACTAACAGCAATATTGTTCTGCTCAAATCAGTTTATAACCAGCAACAGAAGTGCTGAAATCCGGTGTGAAAGACTCCTCCTACTGGCTCTAGTCTGGTCATAATGTGGCTATTTGGACACCCTGAGAGCAAGGCTGGGCTCCCAACACTTCCAGGTTAGAGATGTGCTAAATGGCTGTAATTTAGGATGATGCCTTTCTCCAAACACTGAGACCCTCTCATTGCAAACATTAGCCTATTCTGCTTCAGTAGTGCAATTACCTCAGAGCACTAGCACCAGTACATCTCACTATCCTGTACACTTAGAACCCCCCAATGATAAGCCTACCACTGGGACATTAGTTCAAGACTTATCTTCACTCGCATTGTCATGGGCAGTTATTTCTCTAAATCAGGACTCGACAAAATTAGTTTCCAGCTAGGCACCAGCAGTTTTATTTTTGGTCACCAGGGGGTGTGCCCCTGCAGCATTTCTGCAGTAGAGCTTGGAGCCAGGCTACAAACCCTGGTCGCCATAGCAACTTGGCGCCAGTGTTTTATCAAGCCTTGCTCTAAATACAATCCTCTCCTCCCCAGAACATGGCTCTGCTTCTACAAAGTCAAAACTGCATAGCTCCATTTACAGAGGCTTTTCTGAGAATTATAACTCCTTTGGGTAGCACTGTCTTCCCCCAGGTGGCTTGCACAGGGCCAAGTTTATCAGAGTTTAAATGTTTCATGTAGAAGAATCCCCAAATGTATTATGCCTGGGGAGTCTGTTTTTGAGGGTTTATTTTTAGCATTGTGTTGTGTTTTACACAGATGTCCAAAAAATAGATTTTTTTCAGGACTGTTTCGAAGGTACTCTAGGGAACTTGAACAGAGTAGTATTTCAAACAGCACTATACTAAAGGCCTAGGGAAACTTTACTAACAGGGTCTAAACAGACCAGTAACACATGTGTTAGTGCACTTTAGAAAGATTCCACCCTGTTAGTCCTCATCATTGCCCAGAGTAGACAAGCCTGAGGTACAAGTAACCATTTCTGGGTTTATTGGTTAAATGCTGATTTTAAATGATTCACTTACATATGTATATTGTGTGTGTGTGTGTTTGGGGTGTTTTACCAGTGTTTATTGTTTAGAACTGAAAATCAAAAGGCCCTTTTATGCATTGCACAGAGAGGAACCATGGAACACATTAGCTGCTTCAGAGCAAAAAGCAACATTACACCACAGTCTGAAATGGGAAGAAGCACATCATAGCTAAAAGACACTGCAGGCCCTGTTCTGGGAAGAGTGCTTGGTATCTTTAATAATGATGGGTGAACAAGATGTAAATTTCACTTCTCTTACAAAAGATGGCCTCTCCAGGCAGGGACAGTGGTGCTGTACGTAGAGAAGTTGTCTCACCTATTGCTTCAATACTTCCTGCTGTGCCTGGAGATCTCCCATCCAAGTCCTCATCAGGCTTGACCTCACCTAACTTACGAGAGCTGACAAGGTCACCCAAGGTGGTCTGCCTGCAGGCCAAATAAAATTCTACTCCAATTTGTAGTCTGGCTACACTACCACATTTGTCAGTCAGGCGTGTGGGGAACCCCCCCGAGTAACGCAAGTTTCACCGACAGAAGTACGAGTGCAAACAGTGCTATGTCAACGGACGACTCTCTCTTGCTGGCATAGCTACCGCCACTTCTTGGGGGTGGTTTCATTATGCGGGCGAGAACTCTCCTGTCGGCACAGAGTGTCTTGTTTTAAAGATACTCCTCCCTGAACAGTGCCTGCAGCTGTACTGATACAGCTGCGCCACTGTACGGTCTGTAGCATGGGCATGGCCTCAGACAGTTTGTTCTGTAGCAACACTAAATTGTCTTCCCAGCCTGAGCTCCTTCAGGAAGGTGCCAAGCACCCTCCCTGGGCAGGACACCTGTCTAGAACGCATTACAAGAGGCTGCCCTCAGACAGGGTACAGTGGTCACTTAACTGTTGACAACTCTGTCTACTCTTGCAACTGGGAGGAGCAACTGCAGCACAGAGACATAGCAGCGCTAGCTTTGATCTAGATAGATCAGAGCAGCTTACCAGTGAAGCCACAGTGGCGAGGGGCAGCCCTAACCAGCCATGACCCAAGTACATATTCAAGCCACCGCTGTCATGGCTCCTGTTCTTCAGCTATAGATCAAAGTTAGCTTGGGTAAAACCTAGGCACATGTCTACATATGCCACAAACCACACCTCCCAATTACACTGCAGCTGTTCTCCACGTGTTGATCTGGCCACCCCTTTCCTTACACCCAAGTATGGGCATGCATGTCACCACCGCAAACACAAAGTACTTGTCTTCACTTCTGGGGGTCTTCCCAGGTTAGCCATAACCCTACCTTCTCATGGTACTGAGCGATGAACCTTCCTTCGCTCTTCCAATGGCACCAGTCTTTAACGTTCATTAGTCGCCCCTCCAACACCTTCATGTTCTTCCTATGCTGCCCTTTATGCAGGAGAACACTACACTACAAAAATCTGAAAAGCTGCACCTCTGCTGCACTACCTACAAAACACATGACAATGGCTGGGCTGCTGGCGTGCTGGCTTTATCTCCCCTCTGTTCTCTCTCTTCTCTTACAGCAATGTAAGATCTTTGGGGTAGGGGCTGTCCCATCACTGTGTGTACACAGTACCAAGGACAATCGGGTCTTGATCTGGCTGGAGTCTTTAGGTGATATTATGATACAAATTCATTCCAAGGAAGGCAGAAAGGAGCTAATAGTTCTCCTCTATGCGACAGGCATGTTGAGAGGATTAATTGATGTTTACAAAGCTCTCTAAGATCCTCTGATGAAAGCCGAGCTGCTGATGCACAGGATTTTATTATTCTGTTCTGCGCTTCAGTTCAGAATCTAAGATCGGCACTCTTCTAGTTGAAAAACATTTGTCCTGTATTGTAAAATGAAAACAAAGTGAAACAAACAGCACGCAATGCTTTATTGTGACGGTACAAGCAGCTCAGAAACGGGATCACATTACTGAAATGGAGGTATCTGAAGTTCTTAGGTACAACCGAAAGAGACACCAAATTCAGTGACCTCTTCTTCCTTTTAATTAAAGTAATTGGCCTCCTTCAAAGGCTAAAGCAAATTCCTCTACTGCACATTCGACCCACGTGCATCAAAACTTGTGTAGTTCATTATGGTGTAGAGGTCCTGCACAGAGCTAACCAGCACTGGAAACGTGCGCCGCACGGTTTTTAAAAACCTAAACGGAAACATTCTCTGTCTCTATCCCCTCTAGCTTAATCAGCCAATGAAAAAGTAGTCCACTTTGTTCCCATCCACCATCTGCCACTGTTAAGATGAGGTCAATTCTTGTATTAACTTCTCCCGAATCATCCTCCACAGCTCTCCTGCCTAGAAGAGGGCCCTTGAGTGAGTTACTCCACTCTAGCTTGTTGAGCACAGGGGGGAGATGATGCTGTTTAATGATGCTAGTTATGACATACACGGTCTTGCTGTTTCTAGGAAAAGATGCGCTCAGACATCAATTAACATCTAATTGCTGGAACTACTCTTGTTCCCCTGCTGTAGATGCCACAGAGATCAAACCAGACCCATTTGCAGCCCCATTTTTAATTTAGTGGAATTACAGGTTTTTCATCCAGCAAAAAATAATTAAGTGACATGCTGTCCTGAGAATATACAGGTCAGGGATCAGGATGTTAAGAAGAAATGAAACAGGCAGGAGAAGATCATAACTGTTTGCGCCAAAGTGAAGGGTTCACTATTACTGCAAGACTTTCCTATCCATGCAACTCCTCACACCCACGATCTCTCTCATCTCTACCTTATTATCTGTGGCACTGTCTCTGTGCAGAGATGGTGAAGCAGGAAAGAGCAGCACAGAGAAGCTGGAAATCAGTTGCAAATTATCTGTCCTTTTCCTAATTCACTAGCTCAGATGGTGCACAGTGCTGCACTCCTGTTTTGGTGGAATGATCTTGGAGTGGGAAGTGGAAAGACAAGGGAAGACTCAGACTCTTAAGATAGAAGGGACCAATATGATCATCTAGTCTGACCTCCTGCACAATGCAGGCCATAGGCCCTCACCCATCCACTCCTGCAATAAAACTCTAACATGATTGAGTTATTCAAATCCTCAAATTGTGATTTAAAAACTTTAAGTTACAGAGAATCCACCAGCAACTGAGTCATGCCCCACGCTACAGAGGAAGGTGAAAACCCCCAGAGCCTTTGCCAATCTGCCCTGGGGGAAAATTCCTTCCCGACTCCAGTATGTTGATCAGTTAAACCCTGAGCATGTGGGCAAGCTTCATCAGTCAGACACCCAAGAAAGAACTATCTGTAATAACTCAGAACGCATTCCATCAATCATCCCATCGGCATATCTACCACCAGGAGCCAAAGATCAGTCAACTGCCAAACGAGGCTGTCCCATTATACCATCCCCTCCCTACATGAATTTATCAAGCTCAGTTTTGAAACCAGCTAAGTTTTTTACCCCCACTGCTCTCTTTGGAAGGCTGCTCCAGAATTCACTTTTCTGATGGAGAGAAACCTGCATCTCATTGATATTTCTTGCATTTCATGAGCCCATGAAACAGACACCCTCCCTCCCTACTGGCAGCTGCCAAGGAAAGCTATAAGCTAAAGCCATGAACCATTTCACACCCCAGTTATTCAGCTGCACGGATGGACTTCCCCCGATTCACTGGGAAAGGCCATCTCCTTGCCCAGATGGTTATGACAGATGCACCTATGTCTCGCCAAAGCTCCCCATTTCACAGCATCCAAGCTGCTAAAGGGCTCCCCGTGCTCCTGAATGAAGAGGAAAGGGGAGTTGGGCTGATGAATTCAGTGGGGCAACAGTTTGGATTATTCAGCATCAGAACATGAGGCCAGAGGGAAGCCCATGCAAAGTGAGCATGCAACAGGCACCTACCACTCAGAAAGCCAGCTGAGCCTGTGCCTCGGTGCTAGAGCTGGTAAAGAAATTTTCCCAAAAAAAAAAAAAAAGGTTTCTGTTGCAAAATGCTGATTCATCAAAAATGAAATGTTTCATGGATTTTGTGCTGTTTTGTTGTCACTAGGTAGCTTTTTTCACAGGAACACACCAATTGTGACAAAAGTTTGCTCAGGGCCAACGTGGAATTGCTGCTCAAAACCAGAAACAGCCACTCGTTCACTGCAGGACAACCTGGTGGTTAGGGAGCTCACCTAGGACATAAGGGATCAAGGTTCAAACCCTTGTCCCATCTGAGTCGGGCCAGGGGCTTGTACCGTGTTCTTGAACCCCCAGGCTATTGGCTAGCCTGGGTGTTTCTCTTCTGTTGGAATTGTTCCATTTAACTTACATATTTGTTGGAGTAGTCACCTGAAACTGAGTGTGTACCTCTTGTTTCATCCCAGTAAAAATGTTTTTGAAATTTTTCAGGAGATAGGTAAACCATTTTCCTCACCTGCTCTAACTGGTTCCTGAGCAGATGGATGGGTTTGGGACTCACAGTAACAGCCTGCATATGGGCGAAAGGCAATGGGACAACAGTCAACTAGTCAGCTAAGTAGCCAGTTATGTCAGCCTCAAGGCTCAAGAAAAATCAAAACTTGCCACACAGGATTCTGGCATTGAAAGAAATTCACAGATTTGATCAAAAGAAAAAAAAAAGAGGAGAAGAGAGAGGTGTGTGAAGACACAGGCTTCTATTGAGAACATCTTTCCAAACCCCCATCTTGAGAACACTATTCCTCCTTTCTGAGCATCTGTTTTAACCCCTTGTTAGCTCCCCCTTATAAAAAGTTATGGTGTGGTCCCCTCTAAACCCAGACTGCAAGTCCATCTCTCTCAGCTGAGTAAGACAGAGGTAAGTTCCTTTCATGCAACAGAAAAAGGGCCTTAAAGGAGACACGGGTGTTTGTGGAGATTCTACATGTCACACTTCAACCCAGCTCTGTTCTTTCTACTGCTTCCTGCATTCTTTGACTGAAATATCATTGATTCCTGTGCTTGGCGGGGCTTTCCTGGAAATGGGTCAAACATGCTTGTGCATGAGGGAGACATGCTGTCTGTAATAAACTGCACTGAAACAGACCAAAAACAGGACTGTGATGCAGGTCATTGGGCTATTAATTTACACAGCAAGGGACTGCGCTCCTGCTCTTCCACCATGTTTTCATTAGGAGCTTAGTCTTGGTGGAAAGGAGGGAGACTCAGAGCATAAACCAATCATTAGCTCTCAAATTCCAGTTCTGGGCCTCTATGCCCCTCGGCCAGTATATATCCATCCTGACCTACCACCTCACTGCCGCTACTCCTCTTCCGGTTCCTCCCAACAACTCACCTTCAACCCTGATCTACAGCAACCCCTAGGCTTGGACCCTTCCTAGAGCACAGCCATTGCACCTCAGTGCTAACCTGCTATACTCCACAATTACATCACTGCTAATTCACTTCTAGTTCAGTATTTCTGGCTAGCAGTATCCACCCACGTTTTCTGGAACAGCCTGATGTTACATGATTAAATGGAGCCTTGAATGAGACCACCCCATGGTATTTTCATCTGCTCTCACAGCATGCATGCCTCCTTTGAAAGTCTGATGTTGCAATGTAACAAGAACATTCAGAAAATTGAACCTTTTGCAGCATGAAAGTCTTAATGCAACATCCAGCTATCACAGACACCACAATGCAGAAAGGAAGACCCATTCTAACTGCACAAACACTCAACTCAATTGTAAATATGATGGCACTTTTCTTTTGAAGAAGATTGCCACCGGTTGCCTGAGAATGCATACTACAGTCTAGAAAAGAAAACAGAAGACTAAAGAAGGTACCCACTGTATATATGGAAATTTCAATACACGGTGGGTATAGACTCATGCTCTAAGGTCAGAAGGTACCAGTACGATCATCTAGTCTGACCTCCTGCACAATGCAGGCCTCAAAATCTCACCCACCCACTCCAGCAATAGGCCACCAACCTATGACTGAGTTATATACCTCCTTAAATCATGATTTAAGGACTTTAAGATACAGAGAATTCACCGGTAGGTGAGCCATGCCCTGTGCTACAGAGGAAGGTGAAAAACCCCCAGAGCCCAGGCCAATCTGCCCTGGGGGTATATTTAAGATGAAGCAATTAACTTCAGCGTAAATCCTACAAACATGACTACTACTTAAAACCACAGAGTCTTGTGGCACTTTTAAAGACTAACAGATTTATTAATCGCATGAGCTTTCGTGGGAGAAAATCCCACTTCGTCAGCGATAGCTCATGCGATTAATAAATTTGTTAGTCTTTAAAAGTGCCACAAGACTCTTTTGTCCTACTTAAAACCAGTAAGCCACATTCAAATGCATTCCAGGGAACAAAAGCCAATTGATGATCTCTCCCATCTGAAGAGATACAAGTCTGACTTCTCCAAAAACCCCAAAGATAGGAGCCGAGACACTTGCAATCTGCCCATAATCACCTCAGTATTTCAGAAGAACCTCAGACTCAGTACAGCAGTAACGTTAGCCAGTGGTGCAGGAGGTGACATAGCCAGGAGAACTCCAAATACACAGAAAAAGAATTCAAATTGCAAGGAAGAACACTCCATAAAAATGGAGTTCTTGGATCTTATAATATTTTGGAAACAAGCGAATCACACAAGAGGTGTAAACCCTGGCAGACAGCATATAAATGAACATAAACATGATTAATCACATTACATAACATTTGTAAACAATAAAACCCAAACTTTTATAGAATGGGAACAAAGTTATGCCTAAAATCAAATTTCTGCAGTCTACAGGTTGGCATGGGGGATTTGGAGACAGGTCTCCTGAGTGCTATTCCCGGCTCTTCTGCTAACTTCCTAGATGATCTGGGACATGTGATTTAACTCCTCTACCTCAATTTATCTATCTACAGAATGGAGATGCTAATGTTTAGACACCTTTTAAAAGATATATTATTAGCTTTGTCTGACAGGTGCTACATTGATTTTTTTTATCCGTGTACTCCTTGTAGCCGTGTACTCCTTGTTTGTTCTTCTTTTTATACTAATTTCTATGGTACTCATCAATTGTATTAGAAATCCTCACAATTTTATTCAGGGCATCACGACCTCATGCATTTCAATTACCTAATTCAAATCACTATTATCTATTAATTGCTTGCCTAACTGCCTGTTGTGCACACCATTACCCAGGTGACATACACAAATACTTCTTACAAAGGCAGATAAAAGAGGTTGAAAGTACATATGGTGCATGTACATTTGTGGGTGTGAAATCTTTGCACAATGGCTTTAAAAATACAGCCCTTAAACTTTCACTGCATTACAGATGATAGTGTAAAGTCAGAATTAATGCAAGTTTCCATGAATTTACTCACAGAGAAAGCCACAAATTGTACTGCTGAGAAAAAAATCATCCTGCCATTTAAACTGTGAAGCAGAATAATTTACACCCACAGGCAACACATCCATTAGAGAGGGACATCACTTGGCTACTTGTGTAAATCCGAAGTGAAAGATAATGTAGCAGATGGAATAAATCTTAACAAGAGCCCCAATATTTTAGTTCCTATATACTTCCCCTCAAATTAACAGCAACCTATAGTTAAATAATGGGTGTTGGGGCAGCTAAGCCCCAACAAAAGGGCAAGAAATGAAAAGTGACAGAAGAAAACTAAGGACTAAATCCACAAAGGGATTAGCATTGCAACCTCTAATACCTGGGAACCTTACTGTCTAATTCCAAAGGGGTAGCCGTGCGTCTGACGAAGTGGGATCTTCTCCCACGAAAGCTCATGCGATAAATAAATCTGTTAGTCTTTAAAAGTGCCACAGGACTCTGTTGTCTTACTGTCTAAGTAATTCACTGTCAGGCACCAGATTCCCAAGACGATGTATAGGGAGAATTAGGTGTCTAAGAAATGGATTCACAGAAGTCAGCAAACCAAGTGGGGAGCTGCATATGCTAGCCAAGAGTGAAAAGCAGAGGAAAATGGCGGGGCTTAGGGCTCAGATCCACAAAAGGACACAGACTAGGTGACCAGATAATAAGTGTGAAAAATTGGGACAGAGGATGGGGGAGGAGGCATAATAAACGCCTATATAAGAGAAAGCCCTGAATATCAGGGCTGTTCTGATAAAATCAGGACATCTTGTCATCCTAACACAGACACCTGACTGACAGGGTGAAGGGAGATGCCAATCTTCAAATTTCCTGGAGTTAGGTACCTAAGCCCAGCCTTTTCCCATGAGCAAGAAAGAAAATAAAAAATGGGATGTGGAGAGGAGGAGGGAGAAGAAACAACGCTCACCTCATTCTAGCCAATAGCCCAGTGGTTATGGCACTCACTGATGTTGTGGGAGATTTGTTGTCAAATTCCTGTTCTGCCCAGTTCAGATCACAGATTTGAACCCAGGTCTCCCACATTCCAGGAGAGTGCCCTAACCTGCGCTCTTGGTATGCTGCAGTGGGCTTCTCAATGCCTCCCGTTGAAGCTGTTCCACTTTGCATATGCAATTAAATATTCACTAGGCCAGATCAAGAACAAGCAAAAGATTGACTGTATCCCCAATGTGTTAGAGCACTCACTTGGGATGTGAGTTCAAGTTCCTGTTTCAATGAATGTTTAATTATAGTTATACAAAATGAAACAGCTTCAACAAGAGAGACTCACACCAGAATACCCAATAGTCTTGGCTCTTACTGGGAATGAGGGAGACCAGATTTCATTTCCCTGCTCCAAATCAGGCAGAGAGGATGCAGACCTGGGTCTCCCACATTCCAGCAGAGCGTTCTAACCACTGGACAGACACACATGGACAAAGATCCACACATCATTTGCATGTGGTCTGATTCAGTATGGACTCAGAGCATGCCTACTGGATCAGGCAAGAAAAGTAGGGGTATGCCTAATTTGAGAAACTCACAGGGACTTACGCATGAACTAGGGCACTGAGTTGTTTGCCCACATGCCCACCAGCTAGCGTGACCCAATAACAAGTGTGAAAATTGGGACAGGGATGGGGCATCATAGGCATCTATATAAGCCCCAAATATCAGGACGGTCCCTATAAAAATCGGGACATCTGGTCACCTTACCACCAGCAGAAACTTAGGTGTCCATAGGGTCAGGTGGCAGCTAAGAAGGGGATCCAAGGAGCTCAGTTAGATGTTAGAGGTGGCTGTGGGGCACTGAAATCCTTTTGTGGATCTAGCCCAAAGTCCAAAAGTATCTGCTACACCAGCATATAAACGGGAATTAAGTCAGACCGATCATGTCTTTTGTAGGCAGACAAAAGGGGGCACCATATTACCCTGCCTTTCATCACAAATTCTAGGGAACAGCTAAAGACCATCTTTGCAGTCACGAAAACAATGCTATCCCTCAGAATCAAAACAAAGGCTTTTTTTTTTTTTAAAGATGAACCATTATGAAAGTCCTGATTAGAGAAGCAAAGATAACAGATAAATGAACAAATCACAGGCGATGTCTTGTAAATAAACGTAACAACAATGGAATTACCCTTAAATCAAATCATACAAATTACAGGTCATAAACAGCAGCTCCAAAGCAGTCCAACTGATTCCTCAAAATGAAACGAGAAACAAGAAGAGGAAATGTCCAGCATACCAAGCACTTCTTTATCCAGTAGGCGTACCTCATCAGCCAGCATAAGCCAGTCTGCCTTCTGCACAGGCGGTGCTTGCCAGTCCACAAGAGCCAGAGAGTCACCCAGAGTAACAAGTCAGAGGAATGTACCAAAGGCTTTTCTACACTACAGTGTAAGCCTGTGTTTGAGCCTGGGTTCAAGCCCTCCCACCCTACCCCCCATGTCTACAGTATAACTGCGCTAACCGAGGGCTTGGGGGCAGAGCCCTGCAAGGCGGCGGCGGCGGCGGCGGCGAGGGGGTAGCATGAATGAGGCCAGAACCCAGATCAGAGCCCTATTTCTTTGGCAGCGTAGCTGTAGTCCTGCTTCACTTGGGTCCTGAGCTGTCCCGATACATCCAAAAGTAACCTACAACTCCATAGGGCAACTTCCTTAGCGCTCTCTATCCAAACAACCTGCAACCCACGCTGTTGAAAATGGAAGCAATCTCCCCCCTTGGAGTACAGCAGCAGCTCAGTTCAGTGTTACCCATTCTTGTCTGATACCTGACCTCCAAGCATTGTATGAAAGAGACTCCTGGGTTAGCAGCGGGTTTGGTGGGCTGGTCGCATCTTCTGTCATGGGCAGGACAAACAGTAAAGTTTTCTCACACTGCACAACGGTCACAGGGCAAGTGCAGCCACATTGGGGCAGAGGTTGTAGGGGTCCCTGGGACACGGTTACTTTGACTGGACATTTGTGCACTAAGTATGGGTGCCAAAGCCATCGGTTTGAGCACAATTAACTCTAAATGTAAGGTTTAAATACCACCCCCTAGTCCAGCTGCAGGTAGAGCAGTGAAATTGACATATTCGACAGCTCCAATGTCCCAGAGTGGCCCGGTTTGGCACTCTGGGACATTTCTGGAGGCTGTCAATGGCGCAACAAGCATCCACACCGGCTGTACCACGGAACAGTTGTTCCGTGGTAAGCCTTACCACCCTCGTTTGGGGTGGTTTACATGTTGCGCGGCAAGAGGGCTGTTGCCGCGCAACAAGAAGCTTTGTGTGTGGATGCTTTGAATGTTATCACGCAGTAAGGAGCCTTACTGCGCGATAACTTTGTAGTGTGTACAAGGCCCTAGTCTAGTTCAACAAAACAAACAAGGAGTCTTGTGGCACCTTTAAAGACTAACAAATTAATCTATTGCATGAGCTTTCGTGGGAGAAATCCCACTTCATCAGATGCTTGAAAATTTCCATTTCTCACAAAATGCTCATGCAATAAATAAATTTGTTAGGCTTTAAAAATGCCACAGGACTCTTTGTCTGTTTTACAGTGGTATAGTTTTTTCTCATGTAGGAAGGGGAATAAGATACTCCAGTAGAAACCATCTTTATACCAATATAACTACATCCCCACTAAAGGCTGCACAAAAATATAACCATGTCAGTTTAAAAAAAAAAAAAAGAGGAAAAGACAGCACATAAATGCAAATCCAGGCCAGGCTGCCAGGGCTTCCACTTATTCTAAAATTTGACTACCTTTAAAATTATTAGTCTAACAAGGAAAAATATCTGGAGTCTACAACAACCATCCACCCTTCCATCTCTCTACAAAAAATGAACATATTGATGGGGATGAATTTTCCTTATATTCTTTCAAGGCACAAGTAACAAGGTAAATGGAAACCTGACGAACCATAGTGTTCATCTAGCTTGCTTCCATACCAAAAACTGTTAACAGTTACTAAACTAAACTCTCCTTTATTAATGCTTGGTCATGGAGCCATTAACAGGGAACGGGAGATAAAACTGTTTGCAAGGTCCATCCTGTGAAGGCTATAATATACCCAGTCACTTATCAGCAGGTCTGCTGGCTCCTGTGGGGTGCCCATCTGACTCAATCTGCAATCTTCAGGCTATTTATTGCAAAAGAGAGCCCAGCCCAAAAGCTAGCTCCCTAAACTCTTCCAAGTCCCTCATCTCTCCTGCTTCCTAAAACATCTTACCTTCTCCGCAGCACCAGCGAGCCTCCGTTCTCAAACCTGCCATGCTGTGGATACACCAGAGAAAAACCACTGGCCTTGGCCTGTGAAGCCTAGCTTGAAGTGTAACATCAGGGAAGTCAAGTCTTGGCTGGCCAGATTCCCCACTTCTTCCATATGCTCTTTGCAGCCACCTCAGCAATTAAAACCACCACACAAAATCAAGCTCCTGCCTCAATCCTTCCGTTGCCACCTGTCCCCTAAAATCTCCCCCCTCGAGCTCATTCTCCCTCTGGTTGCCCCACAGCAGCCCTGGCCAACTCTTGTTCCCGCACCGCCCCCCATAACCCACCTCTGTGTAGCCCCACCAGGGTCCAGGCTGCTCTTTGGCAGGGGGCTGGAACAGTGTACAGTGAGGATGTCGAGAGCCCTTGCACCGAACTAAATCCTGCACATGATGGAAAGTGCGGCCAGTCGGGGGGAGGTAGCTCCAGCACCCATGCCTCGGGGCCAGCCAAGGATGACCTCCCTCCTGCCTTCCACCCAGCAACCCTTCCCCTGGGCCCTCTGCTCCTTCCCGAGCTCCCTGTGGGGACGGGCCTCGCCTGGCTGGCACCCACCTTCTCCTTGCCCGTAACGCGACGGGGACAGGGACTGGCTGCTGCATCTTGTCCCTTCCTGGCTACTATTTCCTGGGCTGCAACTAGCCGCGGCGCCCATTAGGTGGAGGCGGCGCGCGCCTGAACCTCAGCCCTGCCGCGCGAGACAGTGTCTTGCACCCTCTGGAGCAGCTGGGAGCTGCTGCCGGGTAATTGCTGGTTTTCTTGCAGTCTCGGTCCTGGCTTAAGGTGAACGGTCCCCGTGAATGCAGCTATCTGCCTCTAGATCGCCGCCTTTCACTTTTTACAGCAGGGGAAATCCCTCGCAACGGCTTCACACACACGTGAGAAGTGATTTCGCTTCAGGCAGGTTCACGCCCCTTTTCTGCTCACGTTCTGTGCAGACACAATCCATTAATGCTATGGAGCAGAGATTGTAAACTCCCCCCTCCACCCCCAGTATTCACACCAGGGGGGTATGGTCTAGAGCAGAGATGCTTCCCACCCCACCCACAACGCAGACAGCAAGGGGACAAACAATGCGCTAAATAAATGTTAGTCTTTAAAAGTGCCACTAGATTCCTTATTTGTTTTGCTGGTTTAGACTAACAGGGCTACCCTTTGGAACTTGTCAGGAAGGGGACAGTGTTACCAAAACAACTTACTGGAGCCCTGGCATTTAAATAAGCCACAAGCCACAATTATTTTGTGATCAGTGACTATTTCACTATGACAGATATTCAGCTCTGCTCTCCAGGCCAGTCCAGAAGATGCAGGAAGATAAAAACAGGTTGCTGGGTTTCCCCACCCCTAACTCTGAGAAAAAAATGGCTTTAGGTCTGGGGGAGAGGAGAGGACTGTATGGTTATGATCAGGCTGAAGTAATGCTAGATTCCCGAGCCATTAGCTAGACATGCTCTTTGGGGTTATGTGTATAACCATAAAATACAAAGACAACAGAATCCTGTGGCACTTTTAAAGACTAACAGATTTATTTATCGCATGAGCTTTTGTGGGAGAAAATCCCACTTCGTCAGACGCTTTGAAGTGCCACAGGACTCTGTTGTCTTTCTACAATAGACTAACACGGCTACCCCTTTGGAATTTGACTCATAAAATACAAAATGAACCTTCAGGCAGGGAATGTGGGGAAATTCAGGCAGCAGAGTTTGATCACTTTATTAGAGATCTGTAGGCATGAGCCAGGGAGAAGTCATAATGAGGGGAATGGAAAAGGGTTTGAAAGGCATCATTTGGGGCTGAGCACCCAGAAAGTTGTTCCAGATAGTTAGGGCAAAATGGGAGAAGGACCTAACAAACACACCAGAAGACAAGGCTAGAATAAAGGTTGGTTGGAGGAACTACCAGCAAGGGGCCAAAACCAGCTTGCCTTATTTACAAGTCAATAGATCTAGTGACATTATTTATTATTATAATTATGAATTTGTTCATTATAGTCCCCATGATGTGCTAGGAATTTCCAGACATTTCAGTGAGAAGGCCTGGGACCATACACTACTGATTAGCTCTCAGAAGAAAAATCCTCAGGAAAGGAAATTTTGTGCTGTTCAACAGGATGCCTGCCCTCTGTCCTCTCCCCATCTTTCTCACCATCTCACCTCTCTCACCCTCCATTCAGGTAACTTCCTTTTGATTTGCCCTACATTTACTTTGTGATGTTCATCTAATCTACATAGATACTTCTGATGTGCCCATGACCTTGGTATCTGATAAGAATGACACCTTCTCCGAGGACAGATACATCACCATTCTTTTTACAAATACTCATATTTGAAGATCTGTCCCAGCTAATAAAATAATTTGTTTTTCAATTCTGCCTGTACAAACCAGACTGCACTGGTGCGGACAAGATACTAGCTGCTGTGTGGAAAGTGATAACAAAAGGATAAGATTTAACACAAATATGAAAGGATTTCTCACAAAGCAGTCCTGACATAATAATGCCAAAGGAGGAAATTAACTGGCCTTAGTACATCAGCCACCGCTGGGGAGAAAGAGAACTTGCCCAAAGCACATTTTATAGGATACTCATTCTGGACCAGAAGGAGCTTTTGTCACCTTATTTTACTGAGGGTCAGAGAGTAAAATAATATCATTCGGCATGTGATCATATTAAGCTAACAATGACAACCTCAATATGTCACTTTGCCATGCGTCTGGCAGAGAGTCTAACATTCAGAAAGCAGAGATAGTTAAAAAAAATTGGTAGGGTTTGTCTCCCACTTGTTGTTTGCACTGCACAGGGGTGCCACTGTTTGTGATGTTCTACAATATATTATGTGAAAGAAAAAAAAATAAACATTTGCCACTTTGACTTCCTTAGCAGTGTGAAGTCTGCAGTTCACTTAAATCTTCCTTTGAGTTCTTAGCTGGACAAAGGTTATTTAACTCACCTCTTTTATTTTTTAATAAAATTGTCTTTAAAATGTATGAGGCACATTGAAGGGGACAAGGTGCATGAGGACAGAAAGTGCAGCATCAGCTGAATGAGCTGCTAAATGCAATAAATAAGTAACGAGAGGAAGCAGAGGGATCTAGAAGACGTGCTCACAAAGATGTGGAGAAGGCCCAGAGAGCTGTCTCATGAAGAAGGGAAAGGCTATCACTTTGGTCCCAGGCTGACACCTGATACAGAGAACATGGAATAGAAATCTACCACTTCTCAGGGCAGAGGCAATAAGGCTCCAAACCAAAGTCTAAATACAGTCAGTTCTAAGACAACACATCTTAGGCTATGTCTACACTTAGAAATTTAGGTCAACTTTACTAAGTCCACTTTAAGTCAACCTTATTAAGTCAACTTAGAGAGTCCACACAGGACTCTTAAGTCGACTTAAAGCTGGCCTTACTAAGTCGACTTAGAGGGTCTACACTAGACTCTCTAAGTCGACTGGTTAGGTCCAGGGGGAGGCCAGGTTCCTTTGGGGGCCTGCTTAAGTCGACTTAATTTACTAGTGTAGACGCACCCCTCATGTCCTATGCTGAACAAAGAGAATCAGTTTTCTAGAGTCTAGGCACTACAGCGATGAGCACCATTTGACTGTCCTACAAAGACAGACTTGATTCTGATTTCAGCCTTATAAAAAATATACCATATTATCCAATAATCACTAGCACCAATTCAAGCAAAGCTTGGCCACCTGCAAAGCTATTAAATTAGACCCCCTGGATGCAAGGTCTGAGATTCACTATGTAATATAAGCCCACCCTAACCCTCCACTTTCCCCACACTGCTTTGAGAAGCTGGGTGTTTAGACTTGTAATGGGAAGACAATGACTCATGCATCCAGAAGTGTTTGTGGGAAGAACTGAACTGGATAAGAAGAATGTGTGATAGGCTGCAGCCAATGTTGTGACCTTGGGCAGCAGGAAGGAGCACATACATCATGCAGCACCAGACTACAACCTGCAAACATCATGGTGTTTTATCTCTTGGCTGGGGCACCCCTGTGACTAGGCTTGGCAGCACTGCCTGAGTTGGTCCTGATACTCATACAACACCCCGCAATCCAAATGTCAGTGATTGAGGGTCATTACTGTAGAAAGCTGCAGCACATTTATTTAATAGTTGCACTATTGGGCTAGAGCCTCAACTGGTGTAAATCAATTTAGCACTGTGATTTGGCCTAATATTTTCAAAGCGGAATTAGGAGATAAAGAGATCCACTGGTACCAACTGGCAAAGGGGTCCCTGTACTGTAAAAGCAATTCTCAACAGGTCTGACAAACTCATCACACTAGTTCACTGCTATTATGGTGTTTATCAATAAAGAATGTCATGGAAGATCATGGGAAAACCAGGAAAACACTAGTCATTATTTATTGTGAAGTGAATGTACTGACACTATCTGAAGAGTTATGTATATATACTGGAAAATAGGTTTTAAAATATGAATCAAAGCAGGGCTAAGAAACAGATTCTTGCCAGACAAAGAATGTATATTCACTTGTCTCAGTTCCCATGTATATTAAACATTATAAACCAACTCAGTGCAAGCTCAATTTACATATGAAGTCAAAATGGGGATGGGAAGACGTTGAAGATTAAACCACAGGAGGTTGTCCTGTTTCTTGGGGCGAAAAGAAAAGAAATAAGACATTTTGTTATCCATTCACTGAGGAAAACCCCCAGTGTGCTTCTTTAAAACTGGGATCCTGGTTTGTCTGAAGTTAGCTAGCTCTGCCAAAGACTGAACCTTGGGGTAGGAATCCACATTATTATCTAAGAAAAGTAACTATTGATAAGTGTAGATCTTAGTTTGTGTTCCTGATTTTGTTTTATATGGAACCATCTCTGTTTCCATTATTAGTCTCTCTCACCTCTCTTCAATCTTAGTCTTCAATAATAAATTTATGATCGTTTTCCCCATTAATATAAATTTCTCAGTGCTATGATGTTATATAGGAGTTGATCCTCAGTTGAGTCAAATGAGCTCATGTGTACACTGTCCCTTTGGAGATCGTAAGCTGGTACTACTGTGAGTATTCAGTGACGAAGGACACTACTGGGGAATTATTGAAGGATCTCAAAGACTGAGGTGTATCTATTTTTAACCTGCAAGGAAAAGAGAGGACTGGCATTGCCCTAGGGAGATCATTTGGGTGGCTAACAGACCAGTTGTATCAGGGAGCTGCTGCCCAGTTAAGCACATGAAATTTTCTCTCTCAATGGAGGCAGGAAGGAAAAAAAGTGATTTTATGACAATAACTGTCATACTAGAACAAAAAGGGGTAGTCG
Source organism: Pelusios castaneus (assembly GCA_007922175.1). Classification (NCBI taxonomy): domain Eukaryota; kingdom Metazoa; phylum Chordata; order Testudines; family Pelomedusidae; genus Pelusios; species Pelusios castaneus. Next base: position 7,618,131 of record ML685848.1, on the reverse strand, counting down.
TGTTAGCCTAGCTCAGCAAAACAAACAAGGAGTCCTGTGGCACTTTTAAAGGCTAACGAATTTATTTATCACATGAGCTTTCATGGGAGAAAATCCCACTTCGTCAGACAAAGTCAGGACTCCTTGTTTGTCATACTAGAATCAACTTCTAAAAACAAGGCTGCCTTAAAGACAGGTACCTAAATCAAAGTGACCTGATTTTCAGAGGTGCTGAAAGTTCTCGATGTCCAGTAAAGCACCTTTTCCTTGGGTGCCAAATGATGGAGATGTAAACATATACAAGAATGTTAGGCACCCAAGTTTGAAAATTTTGCTCTAGATTTTTTAAATGCATCACTCTGATGCACAACACAAGTTTGGAGTGGCACGTGGAGAAGATCCTAACACATTTTTCCACTCATGCTAAGAACAACAATGCTTTTTCTCAGTTCATCATTGTTAACACTACAGTGTGCTTTGGAAACAAATGGGGCTGTTCTGTTAATACCTGGCTGCTCATTAATAGAGCTGTCCTCTTTTTGTGCGGGGGACGATTGATAGTTGAAAATTCTGACAGTGGCAGAGGAAAGCCCTTTTCTTTGTTCCTCAAGAGGAAAAAGCCTAGATTTATTTTACCATGAAAACACAAAAGAGCCCATGCTGCATTAATTTTTCATTTGGAGAGGATATAAACAGGTTGCATGTTTAAATAATTTACTTAGAGTCCTAGAAGAGGTAACATTTTCTTTTTATCTAACTCATTCATTTTTTTGAGAAATAGGCTACTGCCAGCTCTGGAACATTTTCCAGTGGGTATACTTATACAGCCTTGGTGGAAACATTTGCCAATAAACTTTAACTATCAGTTTTCCTTCTGCAAGACTGGCTTTCAGGTTCAGACTCACAGTGCAGATTAGAAGTGCATCGTTAGTGGGAAGAGATGAGTCTTCTGTGAGGACCCTTCTGTGCCAAAATGAATGGAGAGAGGCCACAAGTCTTCTCCCTCAGAATTACAGGATTGTTAGTGGGAACATTTTTACAGAGCCCATTGCTACATTTGGCTGCTGACAGTCCCTCAATGTCGAGCTGCAGTATTCTCAGGGCTAGCCTGATGGCTTGAACATTGGAAGGTGGTGTCACGCTGGGTCCAAAAAGGAGTAGCAACTCTGCAAATGCATGGCCCAATTTGACTTTTAAAGACCTACTATAGGAAAAGATAATGGTAGTGATGGTCATTCCTTACAAATATATTAGAGCTTGGTTATGCAAGTGAATTGTTGGTAGTTGCTTGATGTTGTTTACATATATCTTGTTAGAGGTTAGCAATATAGATAAACTGCTTCCCCATGTATTATAGTTGTTTTATTTGGTTAAGAGGTCAAAAAGGAATATTAACATCTAGCTGGACCTTTGATGTAACCATGTAAACTGGCTGTTGACTGTGATAATGCAGCTAATTACCTCTGTGTGCCTATGAGGTGAAGGTTTTACTTCAAAGGACAATATACATTACTATTCTCCATCTGTGAACTGTGTAAGAGCTTCAAGGGTTATTGCTGAATTTATTGTTTGAAGAAGAACCCACTGAGTAAAGGTCAAGCATTGCTTTCATCAAACCCACATAAGGAAATTACCTGAAAGTGCCCACCTTGTTTCAAGGATGAAGGAAGCTCTGAGCTTAATCCTTTTTATCTCAAATCTGCCCAAGCTTCTTGGGGAAAGCTTGGATCACAGTACTGAGATCCCAGCACCAGCCTGGAATCACCCTGCTAATTTTCATGGGAGAATTAGAACAAACTATACACGTACTATTCAATTTTCATTTCTCTGGACTGGATTTTTAACAGATGAAGTTGTGAAACAAAGGACTGAGACCCACCCAGGTACTGGATATACTCCAGACTCAGAGGAACTAAACAAACCAGAAGATTTACTGGAAACCTGATTTATATAGACCTTTAAATCATTTGTATATATCTGATTGCTTTAATTGTGTAGCAGTTCTCTTATAATTTGTTTCCTCTTTTTTATAATAAAACCTTGGTTTTAGTTACTAATAATTGGCTGGCTGTGTGGTATTTTGGGTAAAATCCAAAATTATATTGCTCTGGTAATATAGCTGACCCTTTGGGGTCAGGAGAACGTTTTTGGTAAAGAGCATGCAGTTTTAAGTAACATCTCTTTACTAGACCCAGTGGCTCATTGGGAGTCAGAGACTGAAGTGCAGGAAAGGGAGCTGAGTATATTTTTCTTTTAGCTTCGTGACAATTAGTGTGGAGGATCAGAAGCATTGTTTGTGGCTGGTTGGGAAGCCTGACTACAGGGTTACTCACCAGTGCTGGGGAAATTTTCTCTTCCTCTGCAGCCTGCCCTGATCTTGGCATTTTCAGGTGGCTACCCCAGGCACAGATGGCAACAGGTGGAATTGCATCAGGAATGTTGGCTGGCAAGTGACCAACATTCAGCTCTGGAAAGGACTTTGAATGCCATTGGCTGGTCAGATCATCCTTTGCCTGGTATGAACCAGGTATTCACGGCGTGCACAACAAGAAAGCTGATCCATGAGCCCCAGTCCATCACTGATCCGTATGGAAACCTGGCTGCTTATGGATTCCCAGCTATTAGTGTTGACTCATATCACTTTTACCTCTGCAGATAGCAAAGAGGATTCTATCCTTTCTTAAGAACCACCCCATGGTTATTCATTCCTTTGGCACCTGATGGTTGAATGACTGGAGTCTGGTGTTTCTGAAGCTACTCTTAAAGTTTCAAATTACAGCTGGGAAGGTCAAGGTTGGATATTAGGAAAAACTTTCTCACTAGGAGGGTGGTGAAGCATTGGAATGGGCTACCTAGGGAGGTGGAAGAATCTCCATCTTTGGAGATATTTAAGGCCCGGTTAGACAAAACCCTGGCTGGGGTGATTTAGTGGGAGTGGTCCTGCTTTTTAGCAGGGGGTTGGACTAGATGACCTCGTGAGGTCCCTTCCATCCCTATGATTCTAACATTGAACAGTGGTTTCCCAGGTGCAATTCACAGAATTGTTTTAATTGATATATTTCTGTATGGTCTGAAATCTGGCTATTCATGAGATCACCACTTTAAACTCTGTAACCTACCGCAAAAGCAGAAATCAGCTGAGACAATCCTCTCTCTAAATTTGTACTCTGAAAACTGGGGGGCAGGACTTACTCAGCTGTAGAATGCAATCTCATTTGCTGTGGGTTAGTGCCTGAATTTGCTGAACATCATTCCTTTTAGACTTACCTTGGACTCAGGCTACAGAGTATTTTTTACCATATGGTGCTTGATAGGAGACTGGAAAATGTTGTTCATCAATGCAACCAGGCGAGACTGACTGAGCCTGGATTTTTCACATGTATTACACACAGAGGCCATGGCAACAGGCAAATAATATGTGATTAACTGATAAATCAAAATCATCTTCACTGTCATCTAAAGCTATGAGTTAGCCATACAGAATTATTTCTTTGTATATAAAAACCCAATGGATGTGTAATGGATGTGTAATTCTAACAGTCCTTCTCCGTTGGTCATCATCTTTTTGTAGGGAAGAGGTGAATGCTGATGAAAGATGAGCTTCCCAACCTTCCCCTGGCTAGGCAATAAGGCATTGGTGGCTCTGATAATTTCTCTAATATCACTTATAGGATTATAAATGGGCTAGAGTTAAAAATAGAACAATAGAAAGTATTTGAAAGGGGAAGAAAAGTTAGTTTATAACAACATAAAATGAAGAAAATGGGAAACTAGTATTATTTACACTTTATATACAGGTCCTTGAACACTTTCCAGGGCAATCCCTTCTTTCAGAAATCTCAGCACAAATAACATGCTCAGTTCCCAGGAAACATCAGTTTCCAGAATTCACTCTAGTTAGAGAGATTAAGGCAAACAACAAACTTTCCTGCTGCTTCCAATAGTGACCCTAACATCATTACAAACATAACAGTGCAGCATTTCTTTCAAGACAGTAGATTACTTGCACATTAAGGCCTGGTCTATACTACAAACTTAGGTCAATGGAAGACATTTTATGTCAACTTAATAATGTATGCATCTACTATCAGCTTCCTTCCACCAACCTAACTCATTGGTAACATCAACTTAATTACTCCACCTCTGCAAGATGCATATCATTTAATTTGCTGTTGATCGGTCAACAGAGGCAGTGTAAATGAAGCATTGCATAAGTCAACCTGGGCTCCAGGAGGTTCTCGGCTCTGGTCACTTTGGAAATTGTTTTTGGCCCCACTACACTAGAGCCAGATACACAGGAAACAGATGATGGGCTGCTTAAGCCCTGGGAATTTGTGATATCCATTTCCTGTTTGATCAGCATGGAGAGCTTGTCAGCATACCTGATCATGGTGACCGAATGTCCCAAAAATGCTCCAGCCTGTAGTAGACAGGAGGTGGTCGTCCTTCTCAGGCTGTAGGGAGAAGAGTCTGTGCAGGAACCACTCTAATCCTGCAGAAGAAACATAAATAGCTAGGAGAAGATCACACAGGGTATGGTACAGAAGGGGTAAACCACGCAGCAGTGCCACGTGAAAATCAAAGAACTTCAACAGGCATACAAGAAGACAAGGGAGGGGAAGAGTCATTCTGGTTCTGCACCACAGACATGCCATTTCTACAATGCTGCATGCAATTCTCAACAGCAGCTCCACCCCCACCCCCAAACGCAAGTGTGGAGACCTCCCAGGAGACTAAGTCCCCAGGCCACCTCAGGCAACAATGAGGACAGTCTGGATGAGGAAGGGAATGGGAGACAGGTGAGTGGGGGAGTCAGGAGCTAATTTTAAACCCAGCAAATTGTAGGAGAGCATCATGGCTGACTGCAATGACAAGGCACCACTGGTGAGTATCCAATTCCAATCAAACTGTTGGGGTTACATCCTCTTATGTTTTATGTTTAATATGAAAAGAATGTGAAGTGCAATGGTGACCATCTACTTCCCAGTAGCCGCTACAGCTCCATTGAGGGTAGCCCCTGGGAAAGACTGTTTACATGCACAGAAATGGCCTGAGAATCCTCCATGGAGAGCTCCAGGAAACTTCCATGGAAGTACTCTGCAATCCTTTGCAAAAGGTTTCTGGGAAGGGCTGCCTTATTTCTTCCACCATGGCAGGACACTTTCACATGCCAACCCAGTATTAATTCTGCTAGCACCATTGTGGTACACAGCATAGCAGCATAAGAATCAGGTTTGTACCCAGATACTTAGAGCATCTGCTCCTTTGCCAACTGAATTACATTTCGGAGATTAATATCTCACAGGGCAAGGGTGGCCAATCTTACTGACCCCCCAAAAGCTCCTTTCCCCACTGGGCAGAATCCTCTAGCTCCAACACCCTGCCTGACAGCAGAAGCTACGAGCTTCCCATCCCACTGTGGAAGGTGAAGAATGGGGTGGTGGAATATGGGAGAGACTGTAAATTATAAAAGAGCCACATGTGACTCACGAGCCAAAGTTTGGCCATTCCTGACATCGGGTCACCTAGGGGAGACGGTAGATGGGTAGACATTTTCTTTTTAAGTGCTTAGACTGCAAACAATAGAGTATGTGATCCCCCACCTATGACGATTTACAGGTCCCTCGACCACAGTTTCCCTAACATGCCAGTGGTTCGGATGGCAGGGAGCGTGGTTGCTCTAAGAATCTGCAAGTCCAAACAGCGTTAAGGTAATGGGGGTAGATTTCATGTGTTTTCTAGTGGCCACAAACTCCCTCTCCACCCACCTCACAGCTGCCTCAGGCAAAGACTGCAATTTGGTAGATTTAACACTGGTCTGTGGTCTTAAAGCAATGTCCGTGTTGCTGGGAGACCGGCACTGTCCACCATTCTGTGCTCCCACCTCTGGGTCCCACAAGTTGCCGCACAAGTGCTGTTGCCCATGTTGCTGGGCCATATGCACCATGGCTGGAACAGCAAACCGGTTCATTGAATAGCTCGGGATTCGGATAATGTTCTAGCTTGCACTTGAGTGTAATAAGGGGAATGATTTTTAAATAGAAACCATGCTCTAGACCCAGGGTATGCACTGATAATGGGTGCTTTGGTCTTTGCACATCTTACAGTGGAAAGCTTGGCCTTCAGCACATCCTCAATACCTACAGAGAAGCTTTCACAGGTTAGAAGGCAGAAAAAGAAAACATGTGATGACATGTTCCCTGCAATAATGAACACCTCTGGGACAGCTGACATGGAGCTAAGATCCTGGAGGATTTCATTGTCTGAAAAACTAGATATGGCCATGGAGAGCAGGAGAGCAGCCCAGGAGCCTGCGCGTGCTGTGCAGGAAGGGATGCTGTGGATAATAAAGGACCAATCAGACATGTTGATGCGTCTGGCTGACCTTCAAGAAAAGCAGCTATGGATAGAGTCACTCAGCAGCCCCTGCAGAAGTTCCTGCAAACATTGTTCTGCTCCCAGTCCCCCTCCTACAAATCGCATGTGTATAGAATCCCTTCCACTCAACACCAGGGGAGGGTACTCAGAACAAAAGGCTGCCATTCAAAGACCTTTGATGGACAAGACTTTGGTGCTTACACAGACAAGCTGTGTTTGTTTCTCCCTTCCTAATTTTATCACACTGTTCGCCCAAGGTTAAATTATTTTCCAGTTCTTTCACTGTCTGTATGTTTTTGAAATAAAATTCAAGGTTTGGAGAATGAAGCATGGAGGTTTGGCGAGGGGAAGTGCAGTGAAAGTGACGAAACAGAGGAGATGATATGGGGAGGCACAACATAGATAAGTAGCACATATTACTGTGACTAATTACTGAAACAGGTTTTAAAGCCGCTCAGAGATGCAGAGCTCTTTGCTGGGCTCTTGTTATTGCCCACGTACCTGGCTGTTCAGAATTAGCAGCCTGCCTATCTACCTCCAAACCCTATCCCTGTGGAAACTTCTCTCCCTTTGTCTCACAGATATTATGGAGAACACACCAGACAGTGATAATAGTGCGGATACTGGTTTCACTGAGGTCTAACCTAGTAAGCAAATTGTGGCAATGACCCAACCCTTTAATGGCCCAAAGGCACATTTCACCACCATTCTGTACTTGCTCAACCTATTGTTGAATCACTCCTTACACTGCTGTCCAGGTGGCCAGGGTACAGCTTCATGAGCCATGGGAGCAAGGGGTAGGCTGGGTCTCCCAGGGTCACTATTGGCATCTCAATGGCTATGTCTACACTTGTTAATTTAAGTCAACTTAGTATGTGCACACTTAAATTTTAAGTCAACTTAGGGGGGACCCTACAAAGTCGACCTAGAGCGTCCACACTGGACGCCTAGGTCAACTTGTAGAGGCTAGGTGGACCTGGGACAGGTCTACGGTGGCAGGGGTGGCACCCCTTGCCAAGTGCCAGGGGGCTCAGCCTTTGCACCATTGTACATTAGTACAATGGGGCAAAGGGGGACAGGGACCCTGGCAGGGCATAGGGGCAAGGTGGACAGGGCTCTGCCCTGCCCTTTGGGGGGGTGGCATGCCAGGCTCTTCCTGTGCCAGCCACCCTGGCAGGGAGGGCAGTGGGGAAGCCCTGGAGGCCCCTAAGTCGACTTAGGGGTACTCCATGTCTACGCTGGCTTAAGTCGACTTTAGAAAGTCGACTTAAGCAGAAAGTCCACTTAAAAGGAGGTTTTAGAAAGTCGACTTAATTTTTCCTTAAGTCGACTTAAGGAGCTGCTTAAGTCGACTTAAGGAAAGTGTAGTGTAGACGCAGAGTAAATTAAGTCGACTTAAGCAAGCTTAAGTCGACTTAATTTACAAGTGTAGATGCACCCAATATCATTAGTGGTTATTTTGTGATCTGGAAAGAAAGTCCCTGAGTGGAGCACCTTTCCTTACCGTCTCACACTGATGTCATAGAAACACCCGTTATCTACCAGTGCTTACAATACAATTAAAAAGTATCCTTTGTGGTTTATGTACTCTGTGGCAAAGTGGTCTGCCATGATAGGGATATATGTGCCACCTATCATCCCACCACAGTTAGGAAACCCAAAACGGCAAAATCACCCACTGTCTCCTGCACATTGCCTAGAATCACTAACCTTCTTAACAGAAGTCAATTAATGGCTCTGCATACTTGGATCACAACAGCTCTCTTGCTGCAGCACCTGTATGTTGCTACTGAGTTGACTTATCTTTGTAGTATAGAAAAAGAACTTGTAAAACTATGTGTAACAGCACCACCTGGTGACTCACTATAACAATGATAGTAACAAGGAGGCAGCAGGTAGGATGTGATTCTTCAGCACCACACTGTTAAATTAGACAGCAAAACCACATACGAAGTGCCTCTGTCCACCTAATCATGAGAGTAAGCGGTTATATCAGTGTCTCTTATTGTTTGGTATAAAACAGCTGGTTTAATAGAATAAAATAGAAAAATCATGGGCTTTCAAGATACCATGTCACAACAGCACATGGAAGATGGCACATGGCAGAATGTGTGGCTATTGGGAACTAACTGCATACGCTTTGAGTGTGAAAAGCCTCCAGCACCCAGTGAGGGTAGTTACCTGTATGGCCTGACTTGTGTTGATGGGGATTTCACATGTACAGATGAGATATTAGCCGTGCCCAATAATCACTACCTATTGTAACCTAATGTGATTTATACGCTTACTCAGATGAGCCTGATTTCAGAAAGCAGACATTGCAATACCCACAACCGCAGTTTGTGAGAAATTCCCAGGCTAAAATATGTTCACCTAAGACATTCGATGAGTAATTTCAAATAGCAGGCTCATTCATAGAAATTGCGATCCATTTACAAAGAATTTATAAACAGAAGACAGGGCTAACTGCAGTGGATAAATCATTTGCTGCAAATAGTTTGGCTACCTGTAATGTGTCAGACTGGAACATCACCCTTCTGCGTATCTACAGGATACACTTGTAGCGACACCTGCAGTGGATCAAGGTGCAGCAGAAGCAGAAGGTTCAGTGTCCTTGGTATGGAGAAAGTGAATACAGTGCCTTGCCAACTGAGTCAGATGTAAGACATGGACCTGTGGGCAGGAAGCAGGGAGGGATAATGGAACAAAAGGGCAAGCCAAACACTTTACATTTCCAAAAGAACAAGCACATGTATTTATAAACATTTCCGCTGTCCGGCTGGATCTGTTTACCACCTGCCTTATCTTGGAGACACAGCTGAAATAATAACAAGGGATTTCAGTGCTGGCAGGTAGTTTTAAATATGGCTCATTAAAAGCCAAGGTGACTTGCCAATGGGAAAAGTCTGCTGTAAAACACACGAATGCAAATATCCAAGACTGAAATGTAAAAACGACCTCACTTCTGGCTGTTTTGTGGTTCAGAGCTGCAGTACTGATTGAGTTTGATTTGCTTAGCCCTGAGGAGAGGCAGAGAGGCAGTTGAGAGGAAAGGGCAGGCTAGGATACAAACCCTATGAGTTAAAGATGGTAAAGACCTATTAAATCAAGTCCTGTATCCCCTGGGCCAGGACATGACTGACTCTTGTTGGGGTGTCTAAAAGGAACTGCAGCTCAGAAGCAGGTGGGAAGGAGAACTGCTAAAATGGGCTGTAGACATCATATCACTTCCCATAGTAAACAACAAATAGCCTATGCCTGCTTCTTTCTTGCCAACTGTGCCCGACTGAGCCCTGTACACAGATCCTTGCTGAGGGGGCTACCACCTGCCTGGCAGAGATGATTAGGGAGAACCTGCGCCACTGACAAAAGCTGAGCCCTCCACTAGCCCTCACAACAAAAAGGGAGATGCTGATCAGTAGAGGTCTCACCACTGACGCCCAGAATGCACACCCACCCTTTTCCAAGCCTCCTGGGCTATGTCTACACTAGAAAAGTTAAGTTGACTTCGTTAAGTCCACTTAACAAAGTGGACTAAGTTGACTTAGCTTTAAGTTGACTTAGTCCACTTTGTTAAGTCGACCTAACCACCCTTATGTCGACTTAATGAGTCGACTTAAGGGTTAAATCGACTTAATGAGTGGTAGTAACAAAGTCAACTTAAGCTTTCATTAAGTTGACTTAAAGAATTTCTTAACTCGACTTAATGAAAGCCTAATGTGGACGTGGCTTAATTTAAGTCAACTTAAGCCTCCATAAGTTGACTTAAATTGCCCGTGTAGACATAGCCCTGGTCTCCTACACCCTCTGAGGAAAACACACTCATCCACTGGTACCTGTATTTTGCTTTTTCTCATAAACATAATGGAGTAGCTAGATATTCAGTGATGTGGGGATATTAGCTACAGCCTGCCTGTTAACATTCAGGGCAGGTCTATACTGCCTGCCATTTCTGGCAGCAGTCAAACTGAGATACACAAGTTACCTAAAATAACGTGCGTATCTCAGTTGGAATGCCTAACTCCCGGCTCATCCACTGTGCTGAGTTGAAGGGAGGCCTCTTCCTTCACTCTGTGCAACCTACTGGCCGGGGTGGTGTTCCAGGATCACACTTCCTAGTCGGCTGAGCAGGTCTACACAGACCCGAACAGTCAATCAGGAAGTTCGAACTGATGATGGTGAATTGGCCACAGTCAGTGAAGACCTGCCCTCACTCTAAATCCTTACTCACCAGAGTGAAATAGTTGGGGGAAGGAGGACTCTTTCCATTAATTGTTTAGCATAGTTCCAAGCCTCTAACAAACAAAAATGCTGGGGGATAGGTCTTACAAAAGGACCAAAAAGAGTTTGTCTACTTCATTCTTTGTGCATCAGTAACCAAGCATTTCTGATATCAGATCTGACTTGCTTTTCTCCCTCATGTCTCTCTGCGGCAGGGCAGCAGATTGTGCACAAGCCGAGCTGTCCAATTCTGCGGTTAAAAGTCAAGTGGAAAACTGAGAATAATGCTTTTAATTTCCAGCCACAGATCTCACAGCACTTCTCAAATATTCATGAATTCAGTCTCACAGCCTATCTCCATGAGACGGAAGAACCATTATTCCCATTTCACCGAGAAGGGAAGTGATTCACACAGGCTATGTCTACACTGGCAAGTTAGTTCGAATTAAGGAGGCTTAATTCGAACTAACTAAAACCATGGCTACACTAGGTTTTAGTTAGTTCGAATTAAGGGATTCCTTAATTCAAACTAATAAATTTGAATACGGTATTCGATCTAAGGGGTTAATTCGAACTAACTAGTTCTAATTAACCAATGTGGCCATGTTAATTCAAACTAATTTCTTAGTTCGAATTAACCGGCCATTGAAATGAATGGGGGTCGCTAATTCAAACTAAGCAAGTGCTTGCTTAGTTTGAACTAACATTCCAGTGTGGCCATGCTAGTTCGAATTAAGCTAATTCGAACTAACTAAAATTAGTTTGAATTAGTTAGTTCAAACTAACTAATTCAAACTAATTTTAGCAAGTGTAGACATAGCCCCAGTGAGTCAATGGGAGAAGCAGGAATAGAAAACAGGGATTGCCATGCCAGATGGGCTGGTCCATCAAAGGTTTGCTCCTAGACTTACTGAAATCAATAGCAAAGCTCCAATTGACTTCAATGTTGCAGAATCAAGGCCCTGAGAATGGCCAGCACCAGGTACATCACAGACAGATGCAAGAAAACCCCACAATGGAGTATTATGGAATAACCTGCTCTTGTGGGCAGCTTCTTCCTCACCGTCTTCAGTTAAAGATATCTGTCACAGCTACAGGATTCAGTGCATCCCCACCGCTTTCTCATCTTGAGAAATTGATTCACCTGCCTTTAAGTCTCTCAGGGTGGCATTTCACCATCCTCTCGCTCAGAGTGGGTAGAGCATACCCACTATGCCAACTCCTCATTATCCTGCAGGTCCAGCTGGGTTTAGGCACCTGCAAGTCTTCCCTTTGAGACTCAGCACCCAATGTGATAAACAGCCTTCTTCAAACAAAAGCAAAAGGAACAGAATGGTGGCGGGAAAGGATTTTAAAACAATAAACAATCTCCACAAGAAAGTCTTAACTAAAGACCTACCACCACATGATGGTGATCTAGTCAGGCCTATTTTCTCAAGACACCCCCAAGGAGTTCCTGTGTCAGAAACAAAAACGAGAGTTCTGCGGCACCTTAAAGACTAACAAATTTATTTGGGCATAAGCTTTTGTGGGCTCCAACCCCTTTGTCAGATGCATGAAGTCATATGTGTTTGAGACAGGTTACTGGTTTAGCTCTTCCTCTTCCCCGCCCTTCCAGAGTATATTTTCTCCTGTGTTTGGTGGACCTTGGACATTTCTGGTCAGAACAGTTTTGTAGTCCGCCCAGAGACAGAGTCATCAAAGCTAACAGTTCTAGCATTGTCACTTACGTGATTATTGATAGATGGCTACCTTGAGCCAGTCTTTTCCTTTCTGACTATATCCAGACGTTATTATATTCATACAGTAAACACTATCCCAATGAGCAGGCTAACATACGATTATCACAAATTGTCTAACACAATATCACAACTAATACTGTTATTTATCCTGTTCAGTCTACCCAGAGATACTCATTATCAAAGCCTTTTTAAAGTCCACATAATGTTTCTCCTTTATCCATTATTTCATTTACATTCTCAAAAATTCTAGATTAGAGGGGCATCATTTGCCTTTACAGAGGACACCTTGATTTGTTCTCGTTACATCGTGTTCACTTAGTTGTTTAAAAACAGAACTGTACATTACCCAGGTACCCTGAATTCCTGTCCTGTGCCTTCACTACAACAAAGTCCTTCTTTCCATGGATTATATTTTGCTTAGTGCTGGATTCAGATTCCAAAAATTGAAGAATGCGGCTCAGCAGAGCAAGTTTTTGCCATTGGTGGAGTTTGGGGGTGGGCGTGGGGGGATGGGGTGGCATTGACTCCTCAAACTTTTTAGCCCCCTGACTGGGTTTCCCTGGCCTCAGTTATGTACCAAGAAAGGGAGTGGGAGGGGGACATACCCCTGGTACCTACCTGGGGTGACACCAGCTGGGCCCTCCTCTGAGGAACCACCCTGCACTTGTTGACATCTTTGGCGTGCTGACCTGGTCCCTCCACCTATAGCTGCTGCACTGGGTTCAACAGGGCAGCTGCAGGCTAGGTCATTACAGCTTCCGGATATGTCAATGGGGAGTAGCTCCTCCAAGAAGGGCCCTGCTAGTGCCCACACCAGGCTGGCGCTGGGAGCATGAATGACTCCTCCTCCCCCCACTGGCAGAGCCCCCTGCCTGGCTGCAAGCATCAGCTCTCCAGTCCAAGGCACACTGGGTGCGTCTACACTTGTAAATTAAGTCGACTTAAGCTTGCTTAAGTCGACTTAATTTACCCTGCGTCTACACTACAGTTTGCTTAAGTCGACTTAAGCAACTTGCTTAAGTCGACTTAAGGAAAATAAAGTCGACCTAATGAAAATTAAGTTGACTTTATTAAACCTAGATTTAATGCAACTTTTGGCTTAATTTGACCGAATTTAAAGTTGAATTAAGCCAGTGTAGACCTGGGGTAGCCCTAAGTCAACTTAGGGCTACCCCAGGACTGCACCACTGCCCTCCCTGCTGGGGAGGGGGGCACAGGGGGAGCCTGGCATGCCCTGCCCACCCTGCGCCTATGCCCTGCCAGGGTCCCTGTCCCCTTTTGCCCCGTTGTACCTATGTACAATGGGGCAAAGGCTGAGCCCCCCTGGCACTGGGCAAGGGGTGCCTCCCTGCCCCCGTGAACCTGCTCTAGGTCCCCCTAGCCCCTAGAAGTCAACCTAGGCATCCAGTGTGGACGCTCTAGGTCGACTTTGTAAGTTCCCCCCAAAGTCAACTTAAAATATAGGTGTAGACTCACTAAGTCAACTAAGTCGACCTAAATTTTCAAGTGTAGACATAGCCACTGAATGGGGGAGAGGGGAACGTCCCTGGTGCCGGCCTGGGGTAGGGCGCTGGACAGGCCCCCACTCAGAGGAACCCCTCCCACCCACATTCCTGGCGGCTGTACCGCCCCCCCTAAATTAAATGGTTAAACTCCACCTATGGTTTTTATTAATATACTTGGATCGGCCATGATGACAGTAATAAAATTTATCAAACCTGGTAGAGCTCTAAATGAGTTTCAAGTGGTGTCTGAATAAAATTATTCTTTTTTGTGGGGAAAAAAGATACTTTTATTTTTAAATGAATATTCTTCTAGTGAAAATGATGGACAAACAACCCTAGACATTAAAGTCCTTTGAAGCAATACAAGCTCTATCCACATACCATCACCAATTGACCTCAGATCTGAATTGCAAGGATTTACTGTGCTTTCCTCAACTGTTGATTTCTTTTCTGAACAAATAAGCAATTAGTGTTGAATGGTATAGTGTTTATTGTGATGTTGATACCTGCCCACCAGGACTGTGACAGATTCACCAAGTCATTTCCAATAAGCCATCAAAGAGTCATCTGAACAAATGACTTTATGCCTTTGAGGCTGGATTTGTACTCAGACTTGGCGGTAAAATATGGTTTAGTAGTCTATTTGTAATCTCTGAGTCTTTCAGTCCTCCAGTCTAGTATTCAGTAGTCTCAGACCACTGGTACTGAGGAACTATGGGCTGGGAAGTTAGCCCATTCCATTGTGAATCTAATAGGGAAGAGAAAATGACAGAATTCGACTCTGCGTACGTGAAAAGAGGAAACCAACAAAAACAGAGGAATAAAGTCCTACATAAGAGGAATTGTATCTATAGTCTTTCCTTATTCCCATTTCCCCATGGCATATCCACTGATGTCTATATTCATTTAATTTTTGATAGTTTTCCTTTTCCCTAAGAGCTAAATTTTTCACAGTGATGAGTAGAAACAATATTCTTTTGTCCTTCCTACAGTCTTCCACATGAGGATCTTTAAACCTATTAGTGAATTATGCCTGATAGTCTCTCTGTAAGGTAAATCAGTATTATCTCTGTTTGTACAGAAGGTGAAAACGAGGCAGAGAGAAACAAAACCCTGCTGGTGGAGTCAATAGGAATAAAACTCAAGAGTACCTAGTCCCAGTTCCCACCTGAATACTAGACAACTCTTCCTTACTATCAGAGAACAACAACATGGATGGTCTGTTGGCATTGCTGGAGTGAAAACAATGCTTTCCCTTGCAATATGTAAAAGGACAAAGCAGCTGCTTTTAGAGATTGGTTACTTATTAATTTGAATGGCTTTTCCCTTCCTTTTACACAAGAAGTTCCTTGTTAGTGTTTGTGTCAGTGGAGGGGAACAATTCAGAACACTGTTGTCCCTCTAGTTTGCTACCTTATCTCAGGGGCTATGTCTACACTTGGAAATTTAGGTCAACTTAGTGAGTCTACACCTAAATTTTAAGTCGAGTTTGGGGGGAACTTACAAAGTCGACCTAGAGCGTCCACACTGGATGCCTAGGTTGACTTCTAGGGGCTAGGGGGACCTAGGGCCACGGGGGCAGGGGAGGCACCTTAAGCAAATTGCTTAAGTTGACTTAAGGAAACTGTAGTGTAGACGCAGGGTAAATTAAGTTGATTTAAGCAAGCTTAAGTCGACTTAATTTACAAGTGTAGAGGCACCCAGGGAGAGAAATGTACTCTGGAAGCAAATTAAATTTAGTTTGGTTCTCTCTAAATATTTGAATACCTTGGTTTTTTCTCTTATGCTTTTTCATTTTGTTGTCTGTATTCCAGGACACATGTTCCAGTCAATGTCTAAGGGGTAGATCATACTCTCCCAGAGAAAATTCAGGTGGAGGGACAAATTTACACAGGAAATACTGCAAGCGAGGCAGGTTGGTGAACCCACACGTAGGACTGGGGATAGGCACTCCAACTGTATCAATGTACCAAGATCGATGGAACTATGTGATGGATATCTGTTGAATGCTTGCACTTCAATGCTACATCCCAGTACACATTTGTAGTACAGCTCACTTGGGAGCTATCTGCCCCCACCCCTGTAGAGCTGGATTCCACAGTTAATCCCTTGGGTATTTTCATATAGATATGCTGGGAGATGAGGCTATGTAGACTGTCTCTCTCACATCCTCTGCTGAACAAGATTTCTGGGCAGGGGGGAAGCAGAATACAAGAGCTGAGATCTGAGAATTTTGCCCAAATAATGTAACAACAGATGCATAAACTTTCTTCACACTTAATTGGCTACATTTCCCACTAAGTAAGATTACTATGTTTCAGGTTCCCAAAAAGAAGACACTGTTGGGAGGAATAGGAGGGAGGAAGGGTTATAGTTGGGAGCTGCTAGACAGGTGTGTGCAACTGCGCGTATTGGGAGGGGTACCTGGCGGGGTTGGAATGGGTATCTGAGGCCTCATTCATGTGGGGGCAGTGTTGCTCCCTATCATGATGGTTGGATGGCTGGAGCAGACCCAGAACTCAGCAATAGCTGTCAGTCAATGCCTCCCCATGGGGCTATCCCCCTACACAGGGCTGGGAGCTGGGGCCTGGGTGGATGGAATTTGGCAGCTGTGATGGACCAATCAGACGTGAACGCAGGGGAGATACCAGTCAGGAAGTGGACCAATTGGAATTTCTCTTCAGCTGCAACATCTACTCCACAAAGCATCCAGACATTGCCTCTTATTTGAAAAATCTAACCGGACAGAGGGTGGAGGATCAAAAAGGAGACAAGATCCAGGAGAACCTGGACATATGGTAACCCTACCAATAGGGGATTTTCAAGATGAAAAAAATCTTTGGTAACCTCAACCCATAAAGAATCACGAATCTTACAGACTCAGCTCTATCAGACTTAGTTTTGTTCTCTGCATCTATGTCTTCTCCAATGCTTCACTTATTTACAAACAGATGAGACAGTTCCTCAGTGGCATGAAGCCAGCTTTACATTTCTGAGGGGCTTGGAAGTGAACAGGTGAAGAGCCAGGACTGAGGAAGCCACCACAGAGTGTAAAGCTGACATAGAGGGAAATGGGCCAGATCCGTTAAGAGAAGCTAAATTCATTAACTACAGTTTATAATGAAAATTAATTTCATATACTTTGGATCCAAGCTCAATGACTTCAAGGAGAGGGTTGCCTGAGGAAGGGCTGCTGGCTGCATACATGTGGTAGAAAAACAATACTTTGGAAAGAAATGCCCATACAATAATTTTTTAAAAGTAATTTACTTTATCTCGTTTCTCCATGTTTTCTCTGCTCTTCTTGTTTCTGTATTGCGCTGCCTCTTTTGCTGTGCATGGTTTCCCTCTAACTATTTATGGTGTTTTTAATTCACTCTCTCTCATACTTTTTTATCTTTACCAAATTGGATTTCTTTGCTTTTGGTATTCCTCAGTTGCCTTTTTGCTGCAGCTTCTCATTTTTCTCTTTATTTCAGATGAGACCCCAAACCAATGAGTACTTGTGCTCATTAAAGATTCACTTTTTGCAAGAATTGAGTGATAAAACTGATTTCTTAGTCAACTTCCACTTGCCATTTCCCCTTTTTACTTCTTTTCTATCTCAGGGCCTTATACTTCTTCCCCTCCCCCTAATCACTCTTCTTCTTGAACATCTCCCTTTGTCATCCTCTCCTTCCTCGCTCTCTACTTTCTTTTCTTGTCCTTCTTCTCTCCTTCCCTTCCTAATTTTCCAGCCAGGCCCACAGCATGACCTAAGAAACCCTCTCCCCACAGCCAGGTTTAGACTGAAGAATCCTTGATCTATCCATGTTTAGAGTGAAAAAAATACTCTTTTCCCTCTCTCCCAGTCACTGGCCGCATGGCACAAGTCCCTCTCCATGCCACCTATGACTGACACTTGCCACAAAAGAAGGCATTAATGGTGAAAATCCCCTGATCAGTAGTGAATGCCTAGTAAAATGGCAATAGCCAAATACAGAGTGATAGCCTTCCATTGCTAGTCAGCGTATTGGGTATGAAATTAAGGGAAAGAGATCTACAGCAGGGCACACTATCTGCCATCTTGTTGCTGTTTAGTCTTGTGACACACTTAGCATGGACGTTTGATTGTAATACTGCAGGATGACCAACACCCCCCCACGCCACACTTTATTTGTTTCACTGGTACTGTCCCCACCTCTCTGTGACAGCTCATGAACAGCTACAGCCAGACTTGCACTTGCCTTGCTGTTGATTTTCAGTTCCCACCTTCTAGACAGGACAGATTAGACATGTCTTCTAAGGAAGCATAATCCCAGGTTGAGCATTTCACTCAGGACACAGCCTTACTTTAAACATCTTTATTGTTTCCTTACTTGAGCCAAAGTCCTGTTGTGGTGACTCTAACTCCTGTTATAAGGAACATTCAGAAGAAATAGAAATCCAACCACATACATATTATTTGAAAGGCAGCCATCCTAATCTGTTTTGCCTCTAGGTATGAATGAAAAAAAATTCAACATCCCAGCTAAGTAAGCTAAATTCTTAGTGAGCTGAAGCAAATCTATATGCAGACCTAGCCTAGCACTCTGAACACTGGTTGTTTTTCTTAGATTTAAAACTGAAATCGTATCAGGATGTTATGCAGGCAGAGAGAGGTTTTTTTTAGTGATTCCTATTGTTGCCTAAGAGATTCATAGACTATAAGGTCAGAAGGACCAATATGATCAGCTAGTCTGACTTCCTGCACAATGTAGGCCACAGAACCTCACCCACCCACTTCTGTTATACACCCCTAACGAAACACTGAGTTATTAAAGACCACAAATAATGATTTAAAGACCTCAAGGTACAGAGAATCCACCAGCAAGTGACCCACACCTATGCTGCAGAGGAAGGTGAAAACCTCCCAGGGCCTATGACAATCTGCCCTTTGAGAAAATTCCTTCCCAACCTCACATAGGGTGATCCACTAAACCCTGAGCATGTGGGCAAGACTCATTGGCCAGACATCCAGAAAGAATTCTTGTAATAATAACTCAGAACCCGCCCAATCAAACAGCTCATCACAGGCCATTGAGCATATTTACCGCTAATAGTCAAAGCTCTGTCTGTTGCCAAATTAGGCTGTCCCATCACAATCCCCTCCATACATTTATCCAGCTCAGTCTTGAAGATAGCTCGTCTTGTCTCTCCTGCTCCCCTTGGAAAGCTGTTAGAAATCTTCATGTAATTTCAAGTCTAAACTTCTTGTTAGCCAGTTTATATCCATCTTTAGGTAAGTCATTTTATTCCTGCACAACCCTTAGTGTCCTGGTCTGCACCATATCCTTGAAGACATACATTTCTTGCTCATTATTAATATTAATACTTGCTGACTAATTTTGTAATCTCACTGCTTTTCCCCAACTCTTTCTTCCCCAGCTCTTGCCTATTATTTTGCTACTCTCTCTATGACCTCATGATTGAGATGAGATTGCAAACTCTTTGAGGCAGGGACATGTCATCTGATTTGCATTGTCAAGGTACCTAAAACACTTCTGGGTAATTTGAAATAAAGTAATAATAAAAAGCTGGTGATGGGAAAATTATACTGTCTTACAGAATATCACAAGGTTTCATTAATTAATATTTCTTTAGTGCTTTGCTTGTTGTACAAAGGACTTTGGGGCATGTCTTGGAATTACGGGTGCTAAGCTGTAAGTGGTTAAACTGTGAGCAATAAAGACCATATTTTTAAACTACCGTGTTTGGCTTTTAAAGTATTTGTCTTATGCTTTGTTTTATGCCAATTTTAATTGTGTTATATTTTAAAATATTAGTGCCAGACCCCAGCCAATGGGCATGGGATCTGGCACTAATATTTTAAAATATAACACAATTAAAAAATGGCATAAATCAAAGAAAAAAAGGCAGTAAGGAGATGCTACACACATGGCATATCGATCAGTGATGTTAACTGAAGGAATAGGGAAAGGTAGGAGACTGTGTTAGCTCTCTTGCTCTGACAGCATCTGCTGGGCACCCGCCTCTGTTACCCACCCATAATGAACAACTTCTCCCATCTCAGCTGAAAGACTATAATAATCTATAGTTGTGAGATGGATATTTGAGCACCAGAGACTCTAGCTCAGCAGTCTCTTCCTACAGTTTCTGTGGTGTTAATTGCTTTAAATACCCACCTGGTAGGTTAAGGCTTGCAGTTGCAAGTGAATTTCTAACCACTGCCCCTTGGATCTGAGACTTTCTATAAACTGGACACGCTCTGCTATAGCTACATCCCTCAGGCAGCGCTGGAACACTGCAATTGCACCCCTTTTATGGTGCTGGCATTGCCTTCCTTTTTACAGCGGCCTTTATTTTCAAACGTTTTGTTTATTTCTACACCACAGAAATTTCTGCACCACGTTGATTACAACATAGCTTTTTAAGTTGCACCCTTGTTCAGCCTATCAAATCCAGCTATGCATCTGTGGCATGCTCATCTCTCTCCGAGAGCCTTGACAGTAAACCACACACATAACATAATTTGTGAAGATTAAATGGCATAGAAACAAAACAATGATGCCGTTACAATGAGATCAAGAGCATCCCTCAATTATCCCTGAGATTTCACAACGGCTGTTCTGCTCCTTTCATCACTTTTGTCAGGGTTAGTTTCCAGCACAACATGGGACAGCAGAGAGTATGTGGAAAAAATTCCGAGCAATTGCTACCCTCTCCATTTCTGGGCAGTGGTGGCAGTTTCAGTGAGCTGACCTTATCTATCACTGATGGATGCCCCACATAAATACAAACAATGCAGGCAAGTGGCTGATATTGCAACTTCTTTGATAAAACTCCATGATTTAATGTGTAATACAGGGGAGCTTACTCTGTAACTTCAGCATGAAACTCAGGATTTACAATAAAACATACTGTGCAGCTACACCACCAACCTTTGATTTACGGGGGGAGGAATTGTGGGTAAATATAATGCACAGTCTCTGCTGGTTTAAGTTGCCTTGTTGCAGCTGAGAGAGATTTTGCCAGTCAACTGAGACTTGGAGACCTGGATTGTACAAAGCCCTCTTCCAATAAATTAATTTATGCATAAATCTGTATCCCTACTTGCTAAGAAAGGGGTGTGAAATATTCCATTTGCATAGGTTTGTATAATAGTGGTAACAAGTGCAATATTTATAACCAAACAGGTATTCCCGAAGAGACCATACGATAAAGTCTTTCACTAGCCCCTTGTTCCTACTTTCTTCTTTTATTCATTTGGCATTTTAGAGGAAGGAAGGACTGACAAAGAAAGTATGGGCTGGAACTATGCAAGTAGCTTAACTCCCCACAATATAGACAGGGACTGCATTTCATTCCTGATCTACAACTGTATATCCATCAATAGTCCCAATTTCTGCTAGAAGTTCCTGGTTTATTTGTATTCTATTCCAGGCCTGCCTAGAAAACAAGGTACAGTGATGTAAATGAATCCTTCTTATGTGGTCATTTCTTTTTTTTACAATGTTTTGTCATTGATGATATGCCATACAATATTGCCTGATAGTGTACATGGCGATGTCCTTCATGGTGCTGTTTGTTGACATCAGTAATGCCTCACATATACTGCCTTTGATAATGTGAAAATAACCAGTGGAATTTTCTAGTCCTCATGCTGGTAACCATATGCTCCTGTAATTCCCATCCTGAACAAAGACCCCAAAGCATACCAAACTGTGCTATCATCTATTAATGATCTGGATGAACCAGCAAACTCATTTTTCACTGTGGCCTAAGTTGGCTTAAACTCTATTCTCCAGCAGTGAAAAGCCATTGCACTATCTCAGTGCTTACCCTCCCACCCCAAAGAGCCTTAGTTCGTCTTGAACTCATTTCCTTGAACTCATCAGTATGAATTGCTGCCTTTATAGGATGCTGCTGGATCAGCTTTAAACAGGCCTATGCATGTTCTCTCTTCTGTAGAATAAATGGCATTAAGTCATGTTCTTGCAGCATGACTTAAAGAACCAAGTGTTCTTCAGGGTGGAGGCAGTGAGGAAGTAGGGCAAATGCCCAGGTTTGTGAAGAGAACTTTTAATTACTGTATTACAAGGAATGATGTTTTAAATGATATTTTCCTTCATTAAAAATCTTTTAAGTTCCTAGATTTCAGTGTAGTTCAGGTCCTTCCTTATTTTTATCTTGTGTAGGTGGCACTATAAATCAATCTCTTTTAGGTGTTTCTAAGGTGCACATCACTAGAATATCTGCACACTGATCCTTAAGATTGTAACAAGTTGTAAGTATTCTAACTAAAAGACTTCCTGATCACTTCACTGGGGTAGCACTTTACTATGGTTCACCACGTTCTGCTGAGGAAATCTGGCATAGACAATAAGAAGCTATACTGCAACGGCTCAAGAGCATCAATATGAACATGAGGACAGACTGCTAAGAAGCAGGGCACAAATCCTAAATTGGTTGGGAATTCTATACTTAGATTTCCCCAACCAAATATCAAGTGAAAACACCTCATGCACTATAACAGCCATAACATGGAGTACAGACAGTTCCATTGTATACTTCAATCTGTCTTGCCACCCAGGTAAGCTTAACTTTGTGATAGATGATCCCTTTTATCAATGCTCACTGCAATATTCAGGTTAATCTCAGCGTCCAAGAACAAGTCACTTACCCCAAGTCGATTCCACTGTAGATCTCACATAAAAGACAATGCTTGTAGCCAACACTATAATAAATTATTGAAAAGATTTATTATGTAGAAAAAGGAAATAAAGTTATTTACAAGGTTAAAGGAGGTGAACAAGCATATGCAAATGAGTTACAATCTGAATCTTCAAAAGGTAACAGAAGCTTCTATAATAAACAACCTCTATAAGTCCCTTGGGGTTAGTTCAGGGTAAGCACTGTGGTTTTCATGCTTATGCCTACAAAACCTTGCTCCTCCGAGGCCAAGTGGCATAGAGATGTAGTTCCTTCTTGTCAGGGTTTTTATTCCTTTTCCCTGTGTGCTTTGAGTTGCAAACTCAGCTAATGGGAAGAATTCACATGCCTGACTTGTTTTCATTGTGGGGAGGGGAGAGTAATCGACAAAGTCTTTTGTCCTCTTTCATGTTCCACAATAGTTCGTCTAGTGTTGATTGGTCTTCCCAGATGGGCAGGACATAAACACCATCTGTTAGAGATGGCATTTCACACAGTTAATGCCTCTTTTTCTCCGCATACATTCAATAAATCCTAACACATTCTTATAATCCTAATGCCTCTTTTAATGATATTCACACACAGGTGAGCCAGACTGTGATTTGTCGGTGTTCATTTGAGAGATAGGGAGAGTGGCATGAGGTGACACCTGGGCTGCCAGCCTTGAAGGCAGCTGTGATTAGCAGGAGGGCTAAGCAGCCTCTCTGTGATAACTCTGGTTTAGAATGCTCCTGTCTGGTACGTAATGCCTTCCATTCGCTCTTCTGTGTTTCCACAGCTTTTCATTGCTCAAATATTCAATTTCAAAAACGCTCAGCAATTTAACACAGCACTCCCGACGCATTTTTAATGAGGGAGGATAATTAAATGAATCAGGCTCACAACATTGATCTGCTAAGGATAGTCCCTGTGAAAACCCTTTGAAAAGCAAAAGATAAACTCCTGCTGGAATACTCAAAGCAGCAGCTACAAAATACCATATGGGGATTGTGATGTTGAATATATCAGAGAAATCAAGAAAAAATACATCTCAGAGTAAGTCAACATATGGGAGGAATCAGCAAGGCACACGCAGTTCCCAGCTAGGGCTGTGTGCTTCTCTCACAGGTCACAGAATAAATCTTAATACCAGGAAGAAACAAATATATGGAAGATCAAAGTTTGCACGTGAGCTAAAAGCAACTCAACATGTGGCCACAAGAAGTAATACATGAAACACAATGAACAGCTCACTGTATTCCAGACTGATGCCTCTATCTGCCAAATGAAACCACAGGAGCACAGTCACCTCAACTCCTCAGACTGCAACCCAGTTTTAAGACAACTAATATTTGCAGTGAAACATGCTAAGAAAAGAGTCAGCAGACTTTATGCTTCAGGGCATCAACTGATCACTTCAGGAGGTAAAAGAGGCACTTCTGTTTATCTAATATTTTTATGCCATGCCCATCACCATGATATCTCCATATCTTAAAATGTATTTTAAGTGTAAACATAGATTTCTCTTTCCTCCTATTATGTAGGAAAGTGCCCCTGACAATCACTCCCTCTCATCTGCACTACTGTATACGAGGCCAATACGTTACAAGAATCTTTCACCTTCTTCCAAAGCATCAGGCATTGGCCATTGTCAGAGACAAGACCCCAGACTGGATAAACTAATAGACCGATATGGTTGGGCAATCTGACACTCTTATGAGCCAGCAACTCTGCTCTGTTCTTTCTGGATGCAGTTCTGTACATTTATGAACTCATCCCATTTGCTGTGTGATCCACCAATCTGTCTAACCTTCCATTCCTTTCATTTATTATGAAGTTGTGGTACTTGCTAGTTGTGGTACTTCTTCTCAGGTGATGCCAGCACATTCAATATCCTCACAGTCTTCTGCCAGTTTTCATTTTCGCATTTATCCCACTGGCAGGACCGGATTAATGCAGGGGCTATAGGGGCTGAAGCCCAGGGCCCCAGCCTAAAGGGGAGCCCCAGGCTCCAGTCCCTAAAACCACTACCTGATTTGGCCACCTCCCACTCCCAGCACCAGCAAGGCTTGGGGAAGTGCTGGGAGGCCCTTGCCTTGCAAGCACTGTGGTGAGGAGGGCCTGGGGCCAGAGGCCATGCTCCATGATCCCGTCCTGCCCCTGGGCTGGCTAGTCTGCCCCTGTTTGCTCTGCCTGAGGGAGAAGGGCCGGCTGGCATGTGGTGTTGCCTTCCAGGGCCCGTGGCCTTGGTGGGTGCGGCATCATATGCTGCACTGCATGCCAGGCGGCCCCACCTCCAGGGCAGACCAGCTAGAATGGAGCTGGGGCGGCAGGCTCTCTGGCCCCAGGCTCTCCCCCCACCCCTAGCGATGGCCTGCCTGCAGGCTACCTTGCTGGGGGGCAGGGTCCCCATGGGGGTGGTCCCCAGGCAGGGCAGAACCCAAAAGTGGAGGGCAGCCCAGGACCCCAAGGCTGGTTAATTTAACCTTGCCATCTGGTAACTAATTCAGAAGTCTTGCGGCACTTTTAAAGACTAACAGATTTATTAATCGCATGAGCTTTCGTGGGAGAAAATCCCACTTCGTCAGACGCTTTGAAGATAGGAAAGTTACAGAGTGGAAGGAAATTAAATGCAGGGGAGTGTATGACATAGCATCAGGTCAGGCTGTAACAGCAAATCAAAGTAGGTGTTAGGATTCAAAACACCACCCCTCCTCTATGTGCTGTTCCCCAGTGTTTTGAATCCTAACACCTACTTTGATTTGCTGTTACAGCCTGACCTGATGCTATGTCATACACTCCCCTGCATTTAATTTCCTCCCACTCTGTAACTTTCCTATCTTCAAAGCGTCTGACGAAGTGGGATTTTCTCCCACGAAAGCTCATGCGATTAATAAATCTGTTAGTCTTTAAAAGTGCCGCAAGACTCTGTTGTCTTTCTACAATAGACTAACACGGCTACCCCTTTGGAATTTAATTCAGAAGTGGCTTCCCACATCTTTCCATGTTCCATACAATATAATACAATACATTTCCCAACCATCCAAGCCTTCCTTCTTTGATGATACTTTCCAACAAGTTATGCTCTGTCAATCCCCTTACTCTCACATTTGTTACTGTGTCTTTTTATGAAATGGGCAACAACTTCTTCAGTATCTGTGATGGGCAGCCTCCAATCGCTTTCTGATAGCCACAGTCAAATGGCAAGGTGCTACCTCCAAACAATAATGTGCTCACTACAATTTCATGGTGTAATCTGACCCTGCAGACCTCTGCTGAACTACATGCTGTTCATTCTTTCAGAAGTGGAGCTTGCTTTCCCGAATCTCGTATGACTATCTTTATCACAGCACCTTGAGATGCCATCATACTAACCAGATAGCAGAAAATTCTTCTACCTGTTTAATTTCTTTTCCATCCATGTATGCCTTTGCACCTGTTGTCCAGTTTCCTACCATCATAATCTTGGTTTTCTGTGTATTTACTCTCAATCCAATTTTTGCTCCTTCCTACTCTACCTCTGATGTATCTGATCAACATAATGAGGCGTTTATATGATGGAAGAAAACGTGCAGTAAGATTGGATACAGGCCTGGGTGACCGGTTTGAAACTGACTGGAGTTGGACAAGAGCGTGTGTTACCACCAATTCCTCTTTGCATTAGCAATGAACCCGGGTGATGTAGCAGGCAGTAACAGCGTCATGGATGGTGTAAAATGAGTTAGTGGAGACAAGTTACAGAGCCTCAACTTTGCAATGACATTACTTGTCTGCCTATCACTCAGAGGAAATTAATTGGCAACATCCAAAGCAACTCTCCCTCCTCCCCCGCCAGCAGCTCTGACAGAAGCCCCTGGGAAAATAACCATTAAGCAAACATCTGTGTTCTTCCCTATCAATTACCATCTCAACAGCCCTAATAGTGGGGGCTGACATAAAAGATCTGCCAGCTTTACCATTGCCCAAACTCTGAGATGGCAGAGACTAGTGGAAACCCTGACACAAAAGTAATAAAGACCTAGAGATGCACCAAACTGTGTGAAACGGCAAACTGCAGCGTTCCTAAATGCATTGTGTGCACCCAGGTAAAATATATGTCAATTTTTACAATAAGAATCTCCCCTTGAGAGGCTGCTGTCAGATTAATATTGTCATCTGTCTAGTGTCATCTGGCTGGTGATGGTACTTAGTATTGTCATCTGTCAAAATGATTAAGTGAGCTAAAATCCTAATTTTTTTTTAGCTTTCATGATTTAAAAAAAAAAAACAAAAATCTACTGCACAAAGGAACTCTTTTTGTTTACAGTACCTGTGCTGTTTAGTGACTATGTTGTTTGTCCAGTAATGTGCCTGTGGAAGAGAAGGGGCCAGCAAGTGGGAACATGGCTGAGCAGGAGACAGATGAATAAAATTATTCCTCTTGGTAAAACTAGCTAACTTTACATGACCTACCCGTCAGCCTCAAAGTGAGAATCACCCAGGAAACATGGGCAATTTTATTTGCATACAAAGAAAAAAAAGTATCGTAGAGGTTGTTTTAGGCCTCAGAAGTAGAATCCTCCATCATATGAGAATTGTTGTCTAATGGCATATAGTTTTTTGCGGGGGAGTGGGAGGGGGGGAGACAGAACTCTTCTGTAGAAACTTTGCCATAAAATGGAGATGCTAAAACTTAGATTAATGATTTGGACAAACTGGTGAAATGGTCTGAAGTTAACAGGATGAAATTCAATAAAGACAAGTACAAAGTACTCCGTTTAGGAAAGAACAATCCATTGCACACATACAAAATGGACAATGACTGCCTAGGAAGGAGTACTGCGGAAAGGGATCTAGGTGTCATTGTGGACCACAAGCTAAACATGAGTCAAGAGTGTAACGCTGTTGCAAAAAAAGCAAACACCATTCTGGGATGTATTAACAGAAGTATTGCAAGTAAGACACAAGAAGTAATTCTTCTGTTCTGCTCC
Source organism: Pelusios castaneus (assembly GCA_007922175.1). NCBI lineage: Eukaryota > Metazoa > Chordata > Testudines > Pelomedusidae > Pelusios > Pelusios castaneus. Next base: position 7,590,666 of record ML685848.1, on the reverse strand, counting down.
GCCCTGATTAGGCCACAACTGGAGTATTGTGTCCAGTTCTGGACTCCTCATTTCAGGAAAGATGTGGACAAATTGAAGAAAGTCCGGAGAAGAGCAACACGAATGATTAATGCTCTGGAACACTTGACTTATGAGAGAAGATTGAAAGGGCTGGGTTTGTTTAGTCTGGAAAAGAGGAGACTGAGAGGGGATATGATAACAGTTTTCAAGTACCTGAAAGGTTGTCATGAGGAGGAGGGAGAAAAATTGTTCTCCTTAACCACCGATGATAGGAGAAGAAGCAATAGGCCTAAATTACAGCAAGGGAGGTTTAGGGTGGACATTAGGGGAAAAGAATCCTAACTGTCAGGGTGATTAACCACTGGAGTAAGTTGCCTAGGCAGGATGTCGAATCTCCATCATTGGAATTTTTAAGAGCAGGTTAGACAAGCACTTGTCAGGGATGATTTAAGATGGTACTTGGTCCTGCCATGAGTGCAGGGGACTGGACTCAATGACCTCTCATGGTCCCTTCCAGTTTCTATGATTATGGATCCCCCAATTTTACCAACATGAGACTAAATTGGAAACTTGCTAGGCTGCAGGTAGCTGCATGTAGTTGGCAAAATACAATCAGATTGCAGCTACCTCACCTTTAATATGGAAGTCTGACCTGGGGGGAATGTGGAATCCAGCATGGAATATGGGCTTCACATGTCTCCACACAGCAATGGATGTTGGCATCTGCTGTCTCCATAATCTTTATTACAAAAGAGTGAGGCCTCTATGACCCATATTTTTGCAGCAGGCTGTAGTTCTGTCACACCTGACCTAGACAACAGTCGATAATCAAGATGAACTTGAAAAAAAGTGGACGGTTTGTGCTGGATGCTCAGCCAAGAATTCCATACTGAATTGAACCATCACTGCTTGAAGTTTGCTCATCACTAGAGGGAACAAGATTATTAAACACAGAACAATATAGGGATGCTTGTGTTTCATCAACTCCTTTCAGCCTGAACTCCCTAATCCAATAAAAAGCTCAACAACCATCACTAGAGTGTCATTTTGATTACGTATCATGCCAGCCTAATCTAAAATAATCAGCCAAGTTCCCTTATCAATTCTTCCACATACCATAAGGCTTGGATTAGCAGATACTGATAAGACTAAAGGATCATTATCTGAAGGATGACAGAGGATCCTTTCCTCCCCATCCTGTCCTCTAACAGCTGAGAGAAAATCTAAACTCCCCAATAGTAAAGCTCATGGGTAATCAAGGTTTGTGACTTTTTGGCATGCTGGTCTCCCTCCTCCCTCCCCGTAATGTGGTACCACAAGGGAATGATTAGCAAAGTAAATATGTTAGAAAAGGAAAAAGAAAATACCATGGAATGCAAGTGAACATGAAGCAGGTGTTTCTGTCACAGAGGTTGCCACTATTAACATAGGCCTGAATGGAACAGCAACAACTCTCTTTGAGAAGAGGATTTAATCCCTCCAGCCATGTACAGGGAAACACAAGTTCTTGCCCATCATCATCGTCAATGAAGCAGATTATTTGTGAACTCACTGTAAAGAGGCAAGGTTCCTGAACATTAAACAGTCTGTCAGATCTCACTCACACAATGCCTGAAGAGCACTGGATTTCTTGCAGTGGGTCATAGGGGCTGGGACTAGTCTGAACAGACAAGCAGCAGGTAATGGGGAATTAGGATCTCAGAGTCTAGGTTCATCGATTTATGCTTGGACCATTGCTCACAGGACCACAGGAGCTGAGAGAATGATGTGCTCACAGACAGGGGCATTAGCATCACCAGACTGCCATAGTCACAAAAATCTCCTCTAGCTAGTTTCTAAAAAGCTGGCCTTCCAGCCTGTATTCTGCCTTCTCCATCCTGTTACTTCTGGTAGTCAGATGGGGAAGGGGAATCAGAGAACAGAACTTCTACTGATGGGAAATCCTTAGGATGAGGGCTACTATAGCCTCAAGAGGAGGAAAGTTCCTGTCCTGTCTAGCTTTCAGTAATACCAGTAACCATAAAAGAGAAAGGTTTTTAAGTATGTGTAACCCCCTGGAGAACTGTACAGACAAAATAACAGCAGAAGAAGAGGTTACTTACTGTAACTGGTGTTCTTCGAGATGTGTTGCTCCTGGCCATTCCATAGTAGGTGTGTGCGCACCTCGTGCACGGAACGCCGGAATTTTTCCCCTAGAGATCCCGTAGGGCCGGCTGTAGCGCCCCCTGGAGTGGCGCCGTTGCGGCACCTCTATATAACCCACAGCCGGCCCTACCCTCCCCAGTTCCTTCTTGCTCTTATTCCGAGCGGGGATGGAGGGCGGGAAGTGGAATGGCCAGGAGCAACACATCTCGAAGAACACCAGTTACAGTAAGTAACCTCTTCTTCTTCTTCGAGTGATTGCTCCTGTCCATTCCATAGTAGGTGAATCACCAGCCTTACCTTGAGGCGGAGGGTCGGAATCACAGCTTAGCTGAGAGCAGGACGGCTCTGCCGACTGCCGCGTCCTCTCTCGCTTGCTGAGTGATCGCGTAGTGTGCCGCGAAGGTGTGGACTGAAGACCAGGTGGCTGCCTTGCAGATGTCCACTAACGGCACACCTCCCAGAAAGGCCGTCGAGGAGGCCTGTGCCCTTGTCGAGTGCGCCTTGATCGGGGGCGGTGTAACCTTCGCCCGGTTGTAGCATTCGCGGATGCACTCGACTATCCATCCGGAGAGCCTCTGCGAGGAGATGGGCTCTCCTTTCATTCTGTCCGCTACTGCCACGAACAGCTGGGTGGACTTGCGGAAAGGTCTTGTCCTGTCTATGTAGAACGCCAGGGCTCTACGCACGTCTAGAGTATGCAGCCTGCGTTCCCTGTCCGAAGCATGTGGTTTGGGGTAAAACACAGGTAGATAAATGTCCTGGCTGGTATGGAAGAGGGACACCACTTTTGGTCGGAAGGCCGGATGCGGGCGCAGCTGTACCTTGTCCTTATGGAAAACCGTGTAGGGTGGATCTGCTGTCAGGGCCCGTAATTCTGATACTCTCCTGGCCGATGTAATGGCCACGAGGAAGGCCACCTTCCAAGACATGCACAGCAGTGAGCACGAAGCTAGAGGCTCGAAGGGCGGGCCTGTCAGCTGAGCTAGGACCAGGTTTAAGTCCCATTGCGCCACCGGTGGACGGGTGGGAGGAAAGAGCTTATCAAGGCCTTTGACAAAACGCTTCACCATCGGGGCCGAGAAGACTGTGCCCCCTTCCGCTCCCGCATGGAAAGCTGAGATGGCTGCCAGGTGGACCTTGACCGAGGCGGTTGCCAAGCCCGACGACTTAAGATGCCACAGGTAGTCGAGGATATCCGGGAGTGGGGCTGATCCCGGCGCGATCCCCTTCTCTGACATCCAGGCCGAGAACCGTTTCCACTTTGCCCCATAGGCGGAGCGCGTAGAGGGCCTTCTGCTGTTAAGCAGGACCTCCTGGACCTCCCCCGAGCATAGCCGTTCGTTTGGGGTTAACCACTCAGGTACCACGCCTTGAGGTGGAGTGATTGGAGGTTCGGGTGCAGGAGCCTGCCGTTGTCCTGCGACAAGAGGTCCGGCAACAAAGGCAGATCTATCGGGGCTCTGGATGAGAGATTCCACAGGGTTGTGTACCAATGCTGCCTGGGCCATGCCGGGGCCACCAGAATCACTGTGGCTCTGTCGTGCTTGATCTTTAGAAGCACTTGGTTCACTAATGGCGTTGGGGGAAAAGCGTAGGAGAGTTCCCCCGTCCACTGGATCGCGAATGCGTCCGCTATGGAGCCCGGGCTTCGTCCCCTGAACGAGCAAAAGCGCGCGCATTTCGCGTTGGAGCTTGACGCGAAGAGGTCCAGACGGGGAGTCCCCCACTTTTGGAAGACCTCTCTCAGAACCTCCCATTTCATTGACCACTCGTGGGTTAGAAACTTCCTGCTGAGGTCGTCGGCCAGCGTGTTCTGCGACCCCGGCAGGTAGGATGCTACCAGCAGGATTGAGTGGAGGATGCAAAACTCCCAGAGGATGAGCGCTTCCCTGCAAAGGTGGGAGGAGCGGGGACCACCTTGCTTGTTGATGTAAAACATGGCTGTTGTATTGTCCGTCTGGACGGAGACTACTTTCCCTTTCAAGTGCTCCTTGAATGCCTGGCAGGCCAGGCGAACTGCCCTGAGCTCCTTCACATTTATGTGGGATAGGAGCTCTTCGCCCTCCCAGCGACCCTGGGTCCGTAGCTGGCCCAGGTGTGCACCCCAGCCCAGATCTGAAGCATCTGTTACGAGGGAAATGGAGGGGCTCGGGGCTCGGAAGGGTAACCCTGCGCAGACCTGGTCCTCCTGGCACCACCAGTCTAGGTCCCTCAGGGCCTGCGCGGAAGGGGCCACTATCATGTCCAGATCGTCCCGGCTCGGGCGGTAAACTGACGCTAGCCACAGCTGAAAGGGGCGGAGGCGCAGTCGGGCATGCCTGACTACGTAGGTACATGCTGCCATGTGCCCCAACAATCTCAGGCACATTCTTGCCGAAGCCAACGGATGTCTCTGCAATCCCCTTATGGTATCTCGGATCACTTGGAACCGTGATCGAGGAAGAGATGCCTTTGCTACTGTCGAGTCCAGGACTGCCCCTATGAACTCTATCCGCTGGACTGGCACGAGGGAGGACTTGCGCTGGTTGACCAGCAGACCAAGGCGTCTGAACACGTCTTGAATGATCTGCAGGTGATGAGACACTTCCGCTGGCGAACAGCCTCGCACAAGCCAGTCGTCCAGGTAGGGGAAGACCTGAACTCTCCTCTTTCTGAGGAAGGCTGCCACTACTGCCAGGCATTTGGTGAACACCCTGGGAGCCGCGGCGAGCCCGAACGGAAGGACCGTGAATTGAAAATGCCTGTCTCCCACTTTGAAACGCAAGAACCGTCTGTGTCGTGGGGTTATTGCAATGTGGAAGTAGGCGTCCTGTAGATCGAGGGCGGCATACCAATCTCCCGGATCCAGGGATGGGATAATTGAGGCCAACGAGACCATGCGGAAACGAATCTTGCGCAGAAAACGATTCAGGTACCGCAGGTCTAGGATGGGACGGAGGCCCCCTTTCGATTTGGGAATAAGGAAGTATCTGGAGTACACCCCCTTCCCCCTTAGGTCCTGAGGCACCTCCTCTATCGCCCCTTTCTGCACGAGGGACTGAACCTCTTGGGTCAGCAGTTGTTTGTGAGAGGGGTCCCTGAAGAGGGACTGGGTAGGGGGGGGGCGGAACGGAGGGTGTGAAGAGAACTGGAGCGAGTATCCATGCTGCACCGTGCGGAGCACCCACTGGTCCGAAGTAACTAGCGCCCAGGCACGGTGGAACCGGGATAATCTGTTGAGGAAGGGCAAGGGGATTGGATCCGAAGCAAAGACTGGTACGTCGTCCCCGATCGTACCCTCAAAAGGCCTTCTTGGGGCCGGAGGGATGACGCTGCCCGCCCTGGTTTTGTTCTGGGGGGCGGCGACTTGCCCTGCGCCCGTTACGGCCTCTCCTCCGGTCCCAGTCCTGGCGCCGTTGGTATGGCCGAGCCGATGCCTGTGGCTTGAAGGGTTTCCTTTGCGACGCCGGGGCGTGAAGGCCCAGCGATTTCACCATGGCCCTTGAGTCCTTGAGGGATTGTAATCTGGAGTCTGTCTGAGAAGCAAACAGCTCCGGACCCTCAAAGGGCAGGTCCTGAATGGTGGACTGGACCTCGGCGGGGAGGCCTGAAGCTTGGAGCCAAGAACTCCGTCTCATTGTGATGCCGGAGGCCATTACTCTAGCAGCAGCGTCCGCTGCGTCCAGGGCCGACTGTAGGAGGGCTCGAGACACCACTTTACCCTCCTTTGACATAGCTGCCAGCTCGGACCTCGAGTCCTGGTCCAGCTTGTCGGACAGCTTGTCGAGGGCCGCCCATGAATTAAATGTGTACCTGCTGAGGATCGCCTGCTGGTTGGCAATCCTCAGCTGGAGTCCCCCAGAGGAATAGACCTTGCGGCCGAATAGGTCCATCTTCCTTGCGTCCCTCGATTTGGGCGTAGGACCTTGGTGACCCTGCCTCTCTTTTTCATTGGCCGTTTCAACCACCAGTGAGTTCGGGGCCGGGTGTGAATAAAAATGCTCGTAGCCTTTCGCGGGAACGAAGTACTTTTTCTCCACCCGCTTGGCTGTCGGAGCAATGGAGGCTGGGGTTTGCCACAGGGCCTTGGTTGTGTTCTGCACCGTCTTAATTAGGGGCAGGGCCACTCTGGACGGACCCTCTGGGAGGAGGATGTCAACCATGGGGTCCGCTTCCTCCATGACCTCCTCCGCTTGTAGGCCCATGATCTTTGCCACTCTCCTGAGTAGGTCCTGATGAGACCTGCTGTCATCAGGGAGAGTGGCCGGCTTTGCCCCTGCCACAGCCTCATCCGGCGGGGACGAAGATGACTCTCCGGCGGGGTCCGGATGGGGGTCTAGTGCCCTCATGGACTGCCGACCCTCCGTCACAGACGGATCATCCGGGGCTTTTTCTGCCCGGTCCCGGGCTGGAGCCCTCCCCAATTCCGGAGGAGCGCTCGCCGTGCATGACGGCTGATGCCTCGACGATAGGGTGGAGGGAGGCCTCTCCGACAGGGGACCCTGGGCCTGATGGTACGCCCATGGGGTCCAAAATGGCCACTGTTGAGGCGGCTGCCACTGGGACCCGCGCCGGGACTGGGAATGGCCGCGACTGTCCCCTCTTCTCCCCGAGCGGCTCCTGCTCCGCCTGGCGGAGCTCACACTGTCCCCCGACTCGGAGGAGAACCGACTCCGGGGTGACCAAGGTGGGGCTGTGCCGCGAACCGGCGAGTATTGCGCCCGTCCCGCCGTAGGTATCGCTTCTCGCGGTGCCGATGGGCGACGGTGCCGTGAGGAGTCACGGTCCAGGCGCTCTGGTGGGGACCGGTACCGTGGGGCCCCTGCTGCCGCTATCACCGCTGGCGGAATAGGAGATCGGTGCCGCGCCGGGGGCGAAATATACTGGGAGCGCTCCCCGTGGGCCAGACCGGCGGGTGAAGGACGCGCCTGCTCCAACGGCGAACGGTGCCGTGGAGGGCTCCGGTACAGCAACGCCGGTTTTCCCTTCGACGGTACCGATCTCTGCGGTGCCGGAGGGCGAGTCTCTGGCGCACGCGGCGCCGTGTGCGCAATGAGCTCTCGTGCCGCTTCGAATGTCTCCGGCGTCGAGGGCAGCTGGAGATCCTCGTCCAGGATGACCCTGGTGGGCGAGGCGTTGGACCCCGGACTCGACGGAACCTTCTCACGGCCCGGAGTCAACGGGGCTGGAGCCTGCGGCTCCCGGAGCTGACGGTCCGAGCCCGGTACCGTCTCCGCCCCCTGCTTCGCGCGTTTGACAGGCGATCTCCCTCTGTCCGAACGCCTCTTCTTCTTAGCCGGACCAGGGGAGAGGGAGTGGTGCCGTGGCGGCGGTGCCGAAGGCTTCGGTGCCGGCGGCGGGGGCCGGTGCCGTGGCTCCTTCGCGAGGCTAGAGGGTCTCGGCACCTCACTGGTGGACGCTGGAGCGCTCCGCACCGACGGTGCCGCGCTTGACCCGGGACCCCCGGCGCTCGCCGGCCGCAAAGCGTCCTCCATCAGGAGGAGCTTGAGTCTATGCTCCCTCTCTTTCTGGGTCCTCGGGCGGAACCCCCGGCAGATCTTGCACCGCTCACGTAGGTGGGACTCTCCCAAACACCTTAGACACTCGCGGTGCGGATCGTCCAAGGGCATGGGCTTGCGACAGGCCCCGCAAGCCTTGAAGCCTGGCATGCCCTGGCCCCGAAGGGGGGCTCTTCGATTGAAACGACTCGAATTAAGAACTATCCACTAACTAATAACTGATTGAAACTAGGGTACTGCTAGCAAGCTAGCCAACGTTCCAGCGACCGTCAGGGCGGTAAGAAGGAACCGAGGAGGGTAGGGCCGGCTGTGGGTTATATAGAGGTGCCGCAACGGCGCCACTCCAGGGGGCGCTACAGCCGGCCCTACGGGATCTCTAGGGGAAAAAATTCCGGCGTTCCGTGCACGAGGCGCGCACACACCTACTATGGAATGGACAGGAGCAATCACTCGAAGAAGAAGCTGTGGTTTTGTAGAGATTTCTTTCCATCCACAATGTTGTGTCCTTCACAATCTATGCTGAAAAACATATTTTTTCTAACTGGCTCAGTTGCAGACACATCACTTGCCTATATCGAGCAAGCAAGTCAATGCCACAGTATACTTCTAGTAGATTTCATCTGGACAAAGCTATGTACCAGCAGCAAAAGTACTCATTCCCATTTTCATACCATTCACTTCCAAGCCTACCTGGGACTATTATTTAAGACTGACATCAATAAGCAGGCAAATGCAAGTATGACCATTGTCTAACTTGGACATCTGTGACAGACTCCTGTTGATGCCTTTCATGGAACCAGGTTAGAATGTGGCTGAAACAATCCCCTTACCATAAATTTTCCTTTACATTAATCAAAGGCTATCAGGAAACATTTATGAAAGGTGAGATCTGCTAGGATGTGAAAATGTCTCCTAAAGGAAGAGGTATAAGCTCCATCATACAGGCCATTTAAAACTGTGTGGGACAAAGCAATGAAAGGAACATCCTGCACTAGCTCCTTAGGACAGGGGACTAGAAGAGCTGAAAGATCACTAATTAGTAAAAACACTTTTCTCCCAGCAGTCAATAGCAGAACAATTTTTGTGCCATATTCCAGAAAAAGAGTATTCTGCAAAGGAAAACCAGTGCCAGAGGTGCATCTATTTGTGCCACACTGTAATTCGTTACAGACATGTCTAAAATATTTAATTATGAAATGGTTAGAAAACAAGATGTTTTACAGATCCTGATACTGACATCAATTATGTGAATGTATCTTTATGATGCATTGATAGTTTACAGCCTCATTAAACTAAATGGACTTATAAAGTTGCTGCCTAAGAAACTCAATTTTGTCCTGGGTGACTTCCCATTACCGTGTCTTCTCGTTTGGTTCTTATACCAGATCCATTACTGTGATAAGTGCATCTTCTGCTTTCCTGCCCTCTTCCTGAGACATTGTCTCTTACAAAACCAGGAATGCCAGTGTGATGTCTACCCAACTGGAAACTTTAGAATGCAGCCTGGGCTCTGCCTTATGTGAAGTATCCAAAGTTTAGTGTCTGGCCTTAAGTGACGATGAAAATTATTTACTTCTTTTTTTATAATGGCTTGTGTCCAGTGGTGGTGCCATCTTCAACAGAGTCTATAAATTAATTTATAAACAATGGGCCAGATTTTCAAAGTTCACAATTGTAGGAATCATCTACCCAGTGCTTCATCACTGTGGAAAAAAAGACAACAGAGTCCAGGGGCACTTTTAAAGACTAACAGATTTATTTATCGCATGAGCTTTCATGCCACTGGACTCTGTCGTCTTTCTACAATAGACTAACACGGCTACCCCTTTGGAATGTGGAAAAAAAGGTGCTCATACTCAGTACCCCTAAGTATCATCACAAAAAAAAAAAAAGCCCTGCATCTACCTAATTTAGGAGCCCAAATACCAAAACCACTTTCACAAAGAGAATATATGCATATACACACCTGATTTGCTCTTGTTCACTTATTTCTGATAGGTATGGGAAAAAATGTATGTGAGCAACTGTATAGGCTTCACCTTGAAGCTTGGCTCTCTATATACAAAGGAATAATTTTGTCCACCACCAAAATGCAGCTACCTCCGTACGGAACGTGGCATCTGTTTACCAATTCACAGAAATACCGCATGCGCTTACACTTCCTCAATGTTGCTTTACACTGCTAAACAGATTTCATCCTAGAGACAGCTGTATTTCACTGTTAAGTCAAGCAGCCCCGTATTATTTGCCTTCCTCACACAGGTCTTGTGAAGCTTCATGTTCAGAAAGCACTTTGAGATGCTTGACTGAAAGGCAATACAGAAGTGCAAGGTTCTGCTAATACTTCAGTAAAAGCTTTCATCTGTGTGCCACTGCTGTGCAGGAGTTGTGCCAGGAAGAAACATATACAGTAGTCAGAAATCTTTGTTGGAGCAAAGAATCTGTGTATTTTTTCAGTTTCTCCCTGAATGTTTCAGTTCTTAAAACAACTAGAAATCAACAGAAACAAAGAAAAATCTTCTCTGCAGTTTGACACAATTAACTTTGTATATGCTAGACACAGGCAACTGCCCAGTGACTGCGTTTCACCCAGAAATATTCCTGTGCAGTGCCTCCTGTTTGTTAATGGCCCCCAAGACTCTGTCTCCCTACATCTCCAAAATCCTCTATTGCTGACTTTTAGAAAATCATAGGGAAGATGGACACATTTCCTTCTCTGGTAGCACTATATATTGGTTGGGGGTGAGGGACTCACGAAGATAGCAGACAGGCTAAGATTTCTGTATGGATGGTTTCTTGTTCTTGCCTTGAGCTGTAAGGCAGCCATAGCCCGTGTAATTGCTCTCAAGAAGATATTAATTTCTTTAGCACAGCCCATAGGGATACTTAATCGGCAGCTAATGGAGGATGAGCTACAAAATGAATCTGAAACCAAAAATGTTCTCTGTTTCTGTGAATTCTGTTCTATGTTGTGAAGATAAAATGATGTTTCCAACATGATCTGTACCCTTTAGCCTTTCCAAATGGAATTCAAAGGACCTATCATGATGTTGTTACAAGTTTAAACCTCTAATGTTTAAAATAGGTGAGTCTGTCCTTTAGAATTACAATCAAACTTTGGAAGAAGACTCCAGGCTAGAATTTCATAGCTGACCTTCTACTCTGCTGTCATTTGGTAACTTGGCTGTATTTTCCTTGTGTTTCTCTTCAGAGATCTACCAGTAGATGGTGATCTTACCAGTATAAAGACCTCGGTGAGACTACTAGAGCAAGCTGGCATCTTCCCAAAGCAATGAGAAACTAAGGTACACCCTCCTTACATTGTTGTTCATTAGGTTTCTTCCTCCTTTCAGACTGAAGGATATCTCTTGAACTCTGCCTGCTGATACTCATGCATGCAATACAACCTAATGCAACACAGAAAGGAAGGGCTGGGTGAAATCTTGTTATGTGCTGTATAAAAATGTTGCTGAGATTGATGGGTGTGAACACAGCCTTCCATAATCATAACTGTAAGGATTAATTTATCATAATCTCCCACCCAAGACAAAAGGGTTATTATGTGAACCTGGCTGGAATTTTTGCACCATGAGGGTACAGAGTTCTTTGCCGAGTATTGTTTTGGGTAAGGGGGAGGCAAAGTACTTGCCAGAGACAGTACGAAGAAATCCAAGCAGAAGTCCGTAAGCACAATGTCACCCTGACAGAAACTTAGAGAAAGGTTTTGGGTCCGATTGCTGACTGACAAGAAGTAGGGGCCTGTAACTTAAGAAACTACTCCTTTTGGTTTCTGTTGTATTTGGAGAAGCAAGATTTTGTACATTCCTTGTAAATAAACAAAACCACACCAAAGAAAATACCATCACCAATTCCTTCTCCCATCTAGAACATCCCAAGGAACTTTGAAAATTATCACTCAGGTCAAAAGTGGGGAATGATATCAAACATATCCAAGATTATTTATCTTTAAAAGAAATATGTGGCACTTATGGGTTGCAAAACTTATTGTTTTTGTCTAAAAAAAAACCATATAAGCAAAATAAAATGCAAACAGATGCCGTCACATCTGCCTAAGTCTGCAGAAGCCTGTAACAATAATTCAGAGAGGCGTGAATTGGCTTAAATGTCAAGCATGTGAGTACTTAGAAACCTAACAATGAAAATGTTACCATTATTAACTATGGCACTGTTTGCAGTGATATGTTCTGGTAGAAAAGTAAAAAGTGCACTGAGGCTATGTATTTAGCTGTTGAACTCAACGTTCCCAATGGTTGCAGAGATTCACTCTTGCACTGAAGCCTACTGTGAAGTGTTCTGTGTTTTCTATCTTTTGATGACAGAATAATTGTATTTTGTGTTCGATGCCACAATGAGCCGTTTAACAGCACCAGATTCTATTTGTCATTTTTGTCATGAAAACTCCACATGAGAGATTAAGCACAAAATGTCACTTTATTCCTAAAATCAAACCCTCATCACCTTGTAGTGGTGCTCTTCTAGTTTTCAGCATTGAAAATATATATCTATCATTTTTCTTGTTTAACATCGATACCTTAAGGAAACAAATTAAGAAATTAATATAAAGCATGACAGTTTCAACTTCATATTTGCTTTGAGCATTGTCTAGTCCGGCATTCACTCTGAGGAATTTTGCTCCTCTTTGAAACACTTATGAAAAAAACCCCTCAGAGCTAGTGCTCCAAAATTCTCAGGTAATCAGCTTTTTCATCCTTTTTTAAGACAAGATATGCTGGAGCATGCTTGAATTGTCTTATACCAATTTTACAATTCGAAAATCCTTCATTAGTAATACACATGCTTTCTGGGAGATAATGTACAAGGATGTAAATGTTCATAAAAAATTCCATTTTAGAAAGCATTTGTTTAGTAATGTACATGTCTGCTAGTGAAGAAGTCCCAAAGCAGGAAGGAAATCAGTACTAAAGAAGTTTATTTCCTTGATCGATGCATAACTACAAGATCAGACAATTCTCAAAGTTATTGATTGCATAACTACAACGCAATCTGGGACCACGGGGCTCTCTCTCAAATCTAATTAGTCAAAATGGTTAGCAATGCACATGAACTGCAGTATAAAATATGCCACTACGGTCATCAGAGCATGCTGTGGATGGAATTATTTTTACATGATAGGCACAGCTCACCACAAATGTACATCTCCTTCAAACAGCCAGGCATCAAGGACAGATGCTGTGATTTTTGTATTTACAACTAAAGGTGGGCTATAATAGTCCAGTGCAGAAAACGTCATTTTCCTACAAACACAGAGAGGAGATTGGATACGGCAAGTGTGTTGCTTCCTATGTTACATAGTCAGAAACGATGCACCTTAAACGTACCATTTGGAATGAGCTCCTCCCAGTAAGTACCTCTCTCTAGGGACAATACTCTCCAAAATGAAATCACTGCAGGGTAGGTTGGGATAGCTACGTCTATACAGGCATTTTAAGAGCACCCACTATCTCAATCATAGAGCAAGTATGTTAGCTTCAGCACATCTCCATTCACAACAAGGTCTGAGGTAGTTTAGAGCCAAGCTATGGAAGCCTGTGCTCAAGAAATCTGGTAAAGGGGGAAAGATGGCAAAGGATGGCTAATGTACAAAACAACCATTATATAGCCCAACTGGCAGCCTCTGCTCCAGGGAGCATTAGGACAAGAGAGTCTACTGCAAGGTCAGAAATGAGGACTATTGACAGAAATAAATGGAGAAGTTCATTACAGGCCCCACCTGCATTAAGTCTGGCCGTAACATTTCTTCCTTAAGCTTTGAAACAAGGGCATTAACATTTAGAAAAGCCAACTATTTAAAATGATAACGATAATTTAAAATGATAGTCTGTAAAGGAGAGCGGAACACAAAATATTACAAGAACCTCATGTCTCAAATATCTTGGAGAAGTTACTAGACACTAGGTCCAAAATGTATCGGTAAGCTGTATTTCTGAGAAACAGATTGGGTTGTCAATAGGATGTTTGAATCTAGAGATAATTAAGTTACCTCCTTTTATTTATTGCTCAGGCAAGACTTGCTCAGTGGATTCTTTCAAGATTCACTTTTGTCAGCGTCACTTCCTGAAAATCCTCTCACAATGCAATAAATACACTATCAGCGGATGGCACTGGTGCATTGCAGTAGTGGAGCAATGATGATGCTGGTGCATGACGTAAACTATAGAATCCCACATGCAATCTGATCCTGCACCCACTGAAATCAACAGCAATCCCCTCCTTGACTTCAGTGGTGCAGGATCAAAGTGAAAGCACAGTGTAAAAGTAGGGTGTTTCTCTGGAGCCTGGACAGATTGGCTTAAACACTGTGCACTTAACTTTCTACTACTTACAATGGAAGTTTGAATTTTCCTGAATTGGGTCTTGCAGACTTTATTTAGGTACAAGGCAGAAAGGTGAAAAAGGATGGTTACTAACCTTCTGTAACTGTTGTTCTTCGAGATGTGTTGCTATGTCTATTCCAAGTAGGTGTGTGCATGCCGTGTGCACAGTCACTGGAAGGTTATTCCCTTAGTGGTTATGTAGAGGGGTCAGCTCAGGAGCCCGCTGGAGTTGCGCCTTCATGGCACCCTATATAGGGCCCTGCTGACCCCCCACCTCTTCAGTTCCTTCTTGCTCCAACAGAGAGGCAGGCAGGTGGCTCATGGAAGGAACAGGAGCCACACAGCTCAAACAATGGTAATGGAAGGTTAGGAACCCTTTTTTCTTATCTGAGCGCTTGCTCATGTAGATTACAAGGTGACTCTCAAGCAGATCCATAGGAGGAGGGGATTGGAGCTCAACGACTTACTGATGCAGTACCATTCTACCAAAGGCCGCCTCATCTTTGGTTTCCTGAGCAATAGCATAGTGTGCTGCAAAGGTGTGAACAGATGAACACATTGCAGCTCTA